>JAQIXN010000016.1:0-110025 GCA_034698145.1 Proisotoma minuta | reverse complement strand
GACGGACGGACGGCGGGGGCAAAAGCAGTAGCTCTCCAGGTATGGCGAGCTAATAATAATTATCATTATACAGGCTGCTGCTTTGGTGGTGGCTAATAATTTCCCAAGCGGTTTATAGTCCACGTACTTTCACTTGAAATTAAAATGAAGCGTTGCAATAATCATAATGCCACTATTAGTTGTATATGAAACCCTCTGGAAGTGACGGTTAACCTTTGTTCCACAAAAACACAAAGCAGCATATAGTGTATATATATGTAGCTGATGGCAGAATTTGAATGTGGCCACGTTGTTTTTGCTTGCTTTCAATGGTTTGTAATTTGTTGGCTATGATTTTCTGTTTGACGTTTGCATGCTTCTAATAACTTTGCCCAATAAATAATAGTAACTTTATGCCATGGATTGTTACCACTTGACAAATTATAAGCCTTTTTTGCAGTTGAATGAAGGCGAGCAGGAATGCGAATGACATGAGAAATAACTGGTCTGATCTGTACTTCTTTCTAAATGCAATGCATATATTATTATTATATTACTGAAAATGTACACGACTCAGTGTATTATTATGCAAAATTATTTATTAATTTGGTTGTGGGTGAAATGAAATTTGGAATGAGAAACTTTTTTGAGTGCGTACGTAAACTAAAAGTATCACATTAAGTACCAACAAAGTAGCATTAGTCGTAATTGTGGTTTGCTCCATCCACCTGTCACTTTTGAAAGTATCGTCTTTGTTCTGTACAAAAAGCATGATTTATACAATTCTATTATTCAATTTATTGTACACGTATCCCCTTCTCTGTTAAATAGTATATGCTTAAATTTACAAACACTAATTGTTTTTTTCTCTGTAAAAATAATGTAGGTCAACAATGCAACTGCTCGAGTTCAAACAAAAAAGCCACTGGCTACTGGAATCGCAAACGGTAAGATATCAACTTTCCCTTATTTTGCTTTATTAATGTTTTGTCCACAGCAATAATAAAGCCCAATAATAGAATCAGTCAAATCAAAATTGCTAAAAATAACGTTTATTATGACTATTGCAAATTTAGTCCGACTTGCTGTATTTTGTGCATATTATATGCTTTAAGCCGCTTAACATAACGTATTCTCTCTGGGGGCTTTTAAAAACATGTAATTTACAATGGGGCGACATTTAGGTGTAAGATTGCCTCAAATTCCATGGTCCTCTTGGATCTCTCCAGCGGCAGCTGCAACAGCCTCCCTTCCACCAAACCCTTTAGTATTGGCTTCCAGGCCGATTAGAAGAAGGTAAGAAGTTTCATTTAGAAGGGATTAATTAGTAAGACCAAATACGTGACAAACTCACTAAAGGAAGAGTCAACGATGGTAAACAGAGTGATATATATATATAAGTTTGCGAATTAGATAGTTTGAGTCCTTATATAACTAAACTTTATATATGATAGTGGAGAGAGTGAAAGCAAGTAGGGCTAGCTTATTTAGTTTCCCTGATGAAATATGAATGTGGCTTAAAACTTTCTCTTCGTAGTCTTTGCTCTCTCTTGGGAGTAGGGTGTGAGCTGTGTTTTCATTTCATTTACAAGCAGCTTGGGTCTAGAAAAAAAAGTTGAATTGAGCTATTTTATTTCATTTGTAATTTTGTAGACCTTGCCGTCTACGAGACAACAACTATATATAAAGCCTGTCATAATTTAAGATCAAGTCAGGTCATATCTCTAGTGAAAGTAGTAAATGTATCAACTGGATGGAATTATTATATAGGTTTCATTTCATCTTAATGAAACGTTTGTGGGATTATTATTATTGCGGTATGAAAGTTAGTCATGGGAGGCTTGCTCTTAGAATAGGAGAAAGTAAGAATTTGTTATTGCTCCCCCGTGAGTCCCTGCAGGCATAATTTTCTCCGTCCAAACGATTCATTAGATAATGAATGAATAGAGTGAGTGCCAGAGCTGATACTTTCTCTTTCCTTAATAACAAGAATGAAAAGAATTTCTTGGCCTGAGGAGAAAAGGGATGTATAACTTTATCTCTAAATTGGAAATGGATATGGACGTCAGGTCATGTTCGTGCAGCGTTTGCAAATTTTATGGATTTACAGGCTTGGTTTCTTTGCTTGAATAATTTCAATATCCCTTCACAATCCCTGGAGGCTTGTCATCTCAACGGCTCTTCTCCTCTCAACAAGAATTCTCTGTAAATGTTGCAATTCTCACATAAAGCACTGATTGATATGCGAATGACACTTAAGAGGAATGTGAATCTTCCTTTTATTGCTTTGCTGCTGGTTTGCTTGGCCTTACATATGAAGTGAAAAGCATCGTGCATTTTGATTTGACTGAATTGAAATTTTGATATGTATCTAATAGCTAATAATATAATAAGTCTATTGAATGACAAAAGAAGTGAGACAATCTGCAACTTTGAAATGCTTGTTCAAACTGTACAATATTGTTTACTTTATGGAAAGTTTTATTATCTCCGTGTTTATACTGCTGCTTGTCTTCTGCTTCGAGTGATTTCCCAATTTGTTTTATCAAAAGATTACAAAAGTTATATATCCTACTAACATTATGCTGTTGTTATTATACGTTGGTAAATAGATTGCAAAACACTAAATTCCTAAATTTTTTTTTTCTTTTTTTTTTATTTTATGTTTGTATTTGGATACACCACATATCCGTGTCTTCAACAACGACAACTACTTGAATTTATTCATTTGGATAATTTGGAATCACCCACTGGATTTACTCACGCCCCATGTTCATGTGTCAACACAAATTTGTTAAAACAAAAAAAAAAACTTTTTCATTTCCTCTCGATTTTTTTTATAACTTTTCAACTTTTTTTTGTTCAATGTAATACCAACTTTTGTAACTTGTATTTGTCAAACTCTTTCACTTTCATGTTCTTTGTTTGTGTAATCTCACTTTCACTTTTTATGTGAATCTTTGCATAAATGTTGTTGTTGGCACTGAACTAAAGTTGTGGGGGCTATGAGGGGAGCGGCGATATTACAACGGGGTTTGGGTCACCGTCTTGCTGGAGTCACTGCTGCTGGTCATCAATCCCAATTGGTCGCATCCAGCAGCTCCGCGGCAGCAATTGCTGCGGCAGCTTTGGCTCGTCAATCCACGCTCAGCCTGAATGCAGCAGCCGCTGGTTTGCATGGACTTGCCCCGTAAGTTTGGGATAAATTTTAGTGAAAAGTAAATGTTTGCTCAAGTTACTACGAAATCACGTTTGCCATTTGTGATGCTCTGTCAAAGTAGAAATAATCTTGATACACTTTCACACTACAAGTATATGTTATCCTGGAATGAATTGTTAGAAAGTATTATTGTTGCAAGAACATTTCACCATTTGGCATGGTTTGTGACATTTATAAGGCTTGAATTATTGCATGACTTTTACGGAACATGTGATGGTGTTGCGACATTCGAATATTGTACTGCATGCTTATTTTCAACTAATAACTTTCAGGTATAATTTCCCAGCCCATTAATCTCCCGTCTCTAGCAGAAATATGTTCATAAAGAGGACACAAATAATGTGAAAGTTTGAGTGTATATATCTTTTTTGAAGAAAATAAATGCATTTGTAGACCGTTGGAGGAAAAGCGAGCGCAAAAATCTTGAAATCTGATTAAATGAAATGGCCATTGTAGTATAGTGTTGTGGTATTATGTAGTAAAGTCAGATTGGCCTCCTCTGAAGGATCAGAACAGATTGACGTGACAAGGCCTGAGACGAGGGAATTGAACAGAGAGAGAGAGAGAGAAAGTGCACGTATTCTTTTCTTCTCTTCCTATTGTAAAATAAAAGTGCCAGCCATAAGATCCATAAGGCAAAGAGAATATTTTATCGTGCTTGGAAATGTTCTTTGCCTGTCTGTACAACTTTTCTTGGCTATAACCACAATAGAAATGTTGCATATCACACTTGGTTCCTCTACTACTAGTTGTTGGCATAATACAAAAAAATATATAAATCGATTGTTTCCTTCTCAAGTAGTAAAGAATTTTCTCAACAAAACTTATTATAGTTTCTTTTGGTGGGATTAGCTAAGGGGGGCACATTCTCTCTCGCATATTCATTTTCTAATGTCTTTGTTAATGTAGTTTTATATATTGATGCATAAAATTGAGATAGACGTTCCATTTCTTACCCCAAATTATTTTATTACATAGAGAGGCCATCCCATGTAGGTATGCCAGGGGTTGGATTTCATTTCATTGCTTGCATATATAAAACCATGTCGAAAAAAAAAGAAGTATTCAGTGCCACGAAATCTCTGCATTACTTTTTCTCTTTTTCTCTAAAAGTTTAAATCCCATATGTACAGAAAGAGAAAGAGATTCCACTCCAGCAACTGAAGTAACATAAACTCTGTTTTTCGTTTCACCAACTTGACTCCATTATCAAATTCATATGTACAGACAGATATATAGATTCTTGAGGGATGAAAAAGGTAATACAAGAGATGACACTTTCGTGTTATCTCAAAACACAGCTGCTGTGTGATACTTTAAGTATAAAGTGAAAGTATTAAATAAGTTTTCGGAAAGATTGTGTGCATCATCCGGTACATTTAGTGATAATGCATTTATAGAAATGGATTCAATTTTGCTTTTGTTTCGTTTCTGAAAGTGGATACAACGAAACGTTTCGCCACTAGAGCCTTTGTACTCTAATGGAATTTTCTGTCTAAATTGTCTAATCATATACTTTCCCCAGGTAAATGAATAGATGTGTGGAGCAATGCAAGATATATTATGATATATCTTCAGATGAGAGTTGAAATCCCTATCAGACAACTCCTGCCTCACACTAAATATAATTTATTTGTTGATAACATTCTACGAAAAGTGAAAATGTTGAGACACCAAACAGTTCTTGCTGCTTCATGATATTATGAGAACTACGTTGACTCTATCCTATAAGCATCTACAATTTGTTATATTACAATGGAATTTTGACAGGATACAATGAATAAGTCGAACGAAAGTTGTATTATATGATATGTGATATATGATATTATGAATTTGAACTAATCTGTCCTTTTTTTCTTCAACAGCGGAGTCTACTATGATCCTTTCTTAGCGAGTGCAGCAGATCCTAGACTGCAGGTAAAATTATAAATTATTTAACCCCCACCACACTTCCTGTTTTTGTTCTTGTTGGAATATGATTTCAGTTATATCGTTGAAGGGGTAAAAAAAGCCTTTTATGACTGAATGGGATAATAATTTTTATTTCATCAAAGGGGAACATACTTTTTCCTCGCTTGTGTTTTTATTGTCGTAAATGAAGAAATTGAAAAGAAAATTAAAGTATACCATAGAACTGAAGAGGCTTATAGAATATAAAATATAAGTATAGGCAACCGTCAATGTCAATTGAATGGCGATGCTAGATTTCTGAAGAATGTATTATTGGTACTATAATAGGCAGTTATTTGGATTGCCTCGTTTGTCGTTTTGTCAAATTTCATTGTATATACATATAGAATTGTGCTTTCATCTTGATTCGAATTGAGAATCCAGAGTTATTTCACCATAATTCCACTCTCCATTTCTCATTCCCAAGTGGTAAAAGTCAAAAAGCTTTGTTTTGTTTTTTGCTGGATCTTCTGTTCATGACGTGATTTGATGTTTAGTTTGGAGTTGAAGTGAAATGGTTGATGTAAAGGAAAGCCATCATTTCTATTGCTTTGAGTTTGCATGAACTATACTTTGGTCAGAATAAATTTTAAACTGTAAAGGGAAAACCTGCAAAGGTTGAGCACGATGTGTTGAAATAAAAGTTGGTAGTCATCAAAGAACAGAGTTTTAGAGCATATTGTGTTTATTTATCAGATATACGTGGGTAATTTTAGTTGGGGAGAATTAGAATCATGGCAGTAAAAGAGAAAGACTTGTATTCTTTTACCTTTTTCGTGTAGGAGTTACAAATCCTTAGAATTCAGTCACAGTTTGTTATTTGAATGGAAATTGGCAGTTTGAAGCTTTGACGTTTGAAGTTTATTTTATGTGCTACTGCCTTTAAAGATTCTTGACAAGCCTCACTTTCTGGGAGAATGATAATAAACATCAGGCGAGAAATTCTTGGCGAGAAACTTTTGATTGGCACAAATATCTCAGTATATATACAATAATATACATAAGTAATGTTTGTTTCCCTGCCCTGCTGGGCCTTAAAATAGTTGTAAAGTTTGGTTGCAAAATCTAGAGAAAACGGGTTCATTATTCCGCGTCATTTCACCCACGGCTGAGTTATTTATTCAGTTGTTGTATACTTTGTTGAAATCCTATTCAGTCAATTTTTATGTAAAATAAAAGCCGTTAAAGTTAAAAGTAAAACAACCTTATGTTTTTAAATGACTTGAAATCGCTTGCGGTTGACAGACTCTACTTTTTCTAAAAACTTTTTTGACGTGGTACAATGTGCGTAGGCGGGGTGCTTTTATCTCCTCCTCTCAGGGCACATTTTACATTTTGAAGAGTTATATGCGGATTTTAGTGTTTTGTTTCTTATGAAAGCTATTTTATTACTAAAAAACAAACAGACTTGGCCATAATTGAAACTTGTGTGGTGAAAGTTAGAACTTAGAATTGTGTCTTTCAATCAGTCAGTTAGGTAATCCATTACTCTAAAAGTAATAGAAACTAATCGAAAATTGAAGACTAAAGTCAATAGAGAAATGTTTTTCTAAAAGCATAACAATTTTTAATGGCGGATAAATGCGTTGTGTGCTGTCTTGAAAAACTTGAAGCTACAGACAGTTGACGTTGATTTGATGTTGATATTAGGTTTCCATCCACTAAACTACGTAACGCAGCACAATTTCTCCAAATTGACTTTCTCTTTCAATTGGTTTGTGTTACTGCTTAGTATATGTTTGTCATAGGATCGAGTTGAAAAGTACAGAAGATTGAATAAAGGCCCCAATCTTTCTTTTTTTAGAGTATTATGTTTGGTTCATTATTAAGGTTCTGTCCATCATTAGAAAATTTTTCATCCTTTCCTTTTGACTTTTTTCCGTCATCATTATATATTAATTTGTTTTAAATTAATGAAATTCAGGCAACTTACGCTGCTGCCGCAGCTCGCGCCGCATATGCCGGCGCTGTAGCGGCTCAACCCGCCAGTGTTGGATTTGTCCCAGCGGGGTAAGAAAGAAGGGTTTTGTTATCAACACACAAAAAAGCTTATAACAAGGTTGCTACTTTCTCCCTGCTATTCCTAAAACAATCTAAACCCTTATGAAATCATAAAATTCTGCTCTTAAAACCTGATCTGCTTACTTGGTTGATTAGTTTAGCTGTTAATAAATTGGCTTGTGGTTATCAATGATAAAATATCCATAAAAATGTTTTAAAATAAAAAATCTTTTCTAGATATGGCAGGGAATTTCCAGAGAATCTGAGCTATCTGAGCCACAATATCGGGCCGGTGACTGGATATGGGGTAAGCATTTTATTCTTTTTTTTATTGAAAACCGATAATTCATCAATCAATTCTTTTTTTTTTTGAATTTACAGACGGCTGTTTACCGGAGTGGTTACAATAGATTTGCGCCATACTAAACGAATTCTCACCGAAGAAACTCTACTTCCAAAATCTGCTTAGTCAAAACTAAACACACCAAGTCTCTTAATTTTAAGCATTATATTTTCACCAGATATTCTCGTCGACGAAAGATATTAGTTTTTTGTCATTAATTTTTCTTCCTTTTTTGTTTTGTTAGTTATGACTTAGCTTTTGTTGACGCGTATAACTTAAAGATAATTTGACGCAATTTTCTGGTGGGTCAAGAAACACAATACTCGATTCGTACCTAAAAAAAATTTGCACAATGGGGTGAAGACAAAGAAAAAGAACACAGCAAAGAATTTGTCCTTTTGAAGCGCAACTAACTGCAGCCTGAGACTTAATTTGAATCATATTAATATTATTATTGTATACTTTTGTTAAAAAAAAACTTTCGTGTTCCTATTATTTTATAAAAGTCAGTAACTTTGTTTTGTTACGATCCCGTTTGTGTCATATTGAAGAGATAAACTAGGAAATTGGAATATTCTTATTAAGGCACTGCTCAAACGAAGGTTGACAAGCTGGTATATTTAGAAATGTTTAAAAAAAATTAAATAAGTAATGAGATTACAAGTCAAGCCAATCCATATTTGCGCATTTTCTACATAAAAATAAGAGATTCACGATATGAACACAGAATAAAATAGGGAAAAAGGTTTAAATCTTTAATTTTCTAAGAGGAAAATATTATCACTTAATTAGGTACCTACATTTAATTATATTTTGACAACCTCAGAGATTTATTATTGATCTGAGAATTTTGATCTGACATTTCATCTATATGAGAGACATTTTCTACTGAAATTAATTATTGTGTATAACGTGTTCATTATATTGTGTTATTTATTACAAGTTAGCTAGGAAGCTTTTGGATATTGATTTTGCAAAAACCTACCAAACTTTCTTATATGCTCTTTTGATTGTTATTATTTATCTAAATAGAGGGGATAATAATTTTATTAATAAGGAAATTATTACCACCTAAAAACACTACATAATTCTTTGTGCCAATTTAAGAAAGTCACTTGTGTATTTCAAAATTAGTTAGCAGGTCTACTTAATATTAACTATTAGCACAACTACTGAAGATATTAATAACTTTGAAATAATGAATTTCAAAGAAATTTCTCATTGTGACCATGTAACGTTTAAAAATTACACGATAGAGCCAATTTCATTAAAATATAATATACTCGAATGGAAGATATCTGTTACGACTTTGATGTTAACTATTAAGTTGTATTTATGATATAATATTATATTGTGATCTGGGAATGGAGATCTTGCAAGAAACAAATGCAACACTACAATTGAGGTGATATTTGAGGAAAGGATGATCCACTTGCCATATTAAAATAAAATGCAAAATTAGTTTAATAAGATTTTTTCAGATCTAATCATAAAAATGCCAAGCCATTATGCTTCAGTTATACCCAAACTTAAACAAAGACGTTTCACTTTATAAGCTAATTATTTTTTATTTCCTGAATTTCTTCCATGATTCGGTCACATTCCAAATTCCAAGCCCTTGAACGCTCTCCCAAAAAATTCTTTATAATGATAATTTTCACATTTAAAAAAATCTTGCCATTCTCATATATTTAAGTTATTTGGCTAGGAAGCTTGTCATATAATTTAGTCATTTAGTAAAAAGAAAAATTAGTCACTACTCGTATAAAGCCAGCTACTTTAGAAGGTTGTAAAAATATTATTTACAAATTTGGGTATTTTCGTTATTATATATCTTCTTATTTCGCTACAAGATCCAGTTTGTGTTGTATATTTTATTCTAGTTACGAAAAGTTACACATCTGAACAAAAACAATCTCATCAACACATACTTGAGGGGTATTCTCAATTTTTGCATCAATTACTGTTATTACTCTACGTAATGTTGTGACTAATGTTTAGAAAATCACAAAAACGTGGGAACAAATTACCACATCCAATGAAATTATTAAGTTAATAGCAAAATATTATGATTTGGGCAGCATAAAGACGGAAATGGTTACCTTATAATTTAAGTTGTTATAATTTATTTGCAACAACTATTCTAAAGTCTGAAAAATGAGCAGCATAATATATATGTATATATATGTTTGTTATTAGTCATATAATATTTAGTTACGTTTTGAATCAATCTACTTATAGATCTGATAAAACCTTTAATTGTGTGTGTCCATATTTATTTGATAGATTTTGACCCCATGTTTTCATGTTTTGTTTGAGTATATGGGGGTAAAAATTGGAAAACGTTAATTACAATAATTACTCAATAGTTTCGTAAAATAAACTATGATAATGCTGATTGATATTGTACTTTTCTGGGAGATTAAACTTCCATTACAACTCAGTAATATTAAACATAAAGATTATTGAAATATTATATAAATCATTTTACACGTTGGTTTTATTGCACTTGAAACATCAATTTAACAATTTTTTTGCTCATAATATAAAAAGGTTGGCTGGATTAATTTTTTTCTAGAAAAAGTATCTGCAGGTAGGTAGATTCATAAATTAGCATATTATTCTTATACTATTTTATAGGAATGTTGAATGAGTAGCAGAATGAATACAACCAGTTACTTTTTTTTCAATGGCACATAATAATAGAAGAATGTTGACTACTTTTTCTTGCTGGCTTTAGCTATATCAAATCCCATGCTTCTAAGCAAGTTTGAAGAAGGGCCAGAAGGGCCTTCTTGATTTTGAAATGACTCGAGCATATTTGCCAAAGCATTCATATCGATATTTACAGGAGTTAATCCTTCTTCCTCATCAAATTCATCCAGCTCTTCAACGTTTGCTGTTGTAGCTTTTCTTGAAGAAGAAGAAGCAGTTGCTTCTGATGCTGATGCTTGAGTATCTTTCTTTGGTTTCTGAGTTTTGAAAGTCTGTCCAATTGTAGTGGACGCTAACTCTTTGTCCATATCGTCCATTATCCCAAAAAAATCTTTCGATTCTTTGCTGAATGTGTGCATCTTTTTAATACTTTCCAAGTCCACATCAAATTCATCCTCGTCACTGCCGTAAGAATCTTCCGATGCATCCCAGTCCTTGTCAGGAGCCCCTAAATCTACAAAAAATATGATATAATTTCATTTTATTATCTACTTTTTTTATTACCATGAAGTATTTTGTCTAATGCGGACACAAACTCGTCTGCTTTGAAATCAAAAGGCTCAACAGTGTCATTTTCTCTGGGAGATCCTGAAGATGGAGAACTTTCCGAACGATTTCCACCACTAGCATCCCTAACAAAAAATAGAACAGTAACAAAAAAATAATAATAATAAATGTTATAATAGGAATACTTACCCTGTTTCAACACCAGAAAAATCTGAGATTTTTTTCATAAATTCTTTCAATTTGGATGGAATTTCATCGGGATTTAAGCCACCAGATTGGAACTTAGCTTCGAGAAGAGATTCTAAATCTTCAGGATTAATTGCAAGCCACGAATCATCTGTAAACAGTAATTTTTTCAAGATTAAAAATGCAATACAAAAGAGACGGTAAAAGTTACTTACCATCATCATGTGGAAGAGAGGTACTTTCTTCTTGCAGTCTACCTTTATCAACCTTAGAATTGTGTACCAAATGATTTATTTCTTCAAAAACTGAATCTTTCCAGGAAAACTGTGTCGAAGAATCGGCATCATTCTTTAGCAAATTGGTTTTGTAAAAATCTTTTGCCCCTCCTTGTAAATCTTGATATGGCTTTGATCCTTCCATGTAATCTCTAAAGTAGCCAGCTTTCTTTAGAGTTTCTTCATATCGCAGCCAACCAGAATCGTTTTCTAGAGTATCCTTTTCAAGCGTATTTCCATTCAAGAGTTGATCTGATTTTTTGCACTGTTCCAATACTATTTCAAATCCTGTGGTCTATTTTTTCAAATAAAAAATAATAAAAATAATTTTTAATTGTTTAGAAAAATTATTTTTTCCTCCTACCAATTTTGCACCCAAATTATTCGCTTTGTAATCATTGCAAGTGGTACTTGGTAATGGCCAGCCAGATCGAGTATCGGGACGAAAATCTTGTTTCATGAGCATAGCATACAAGCATTTTGTAAATCGCACTCTCGTCTTTACCAATCCTTCAGAAGGTTTGAATGTTTTCATCAGTCTTGTGGCCTTTGTAAAATAGGTGATATCAACTTTAAGGTAAAAAAAACTGATATTTATATTTAAATTTAAAACCTTTAAACTAATGGGATCTCTTAAATAAAATGCCAAGCTCCCAGCAGAAACTAAATTTGGTTTGTCTTTCAAAATTGTGGCAAGAAGAGGAGGAAGCATAACATTTGCATGGTGAAAATTTTCTTCCATTTTCTCAGGGTATTTGCCAATCCGTTTGTCGATAACTTTCTGAATGTTTTCACTCGCCAACGTTAGGGAGGAATGAGTTTGGACGAGTCGAACTGCGGCTTCAATCTTCATATGATCAATATTATCATTTTCAGAGTCACACAAGTTCTTTGGAATTAAATGAATTTGTCCTTGATGAATGTAAACCTGAAAATTATTAAAACAAACATTATTTTCTAGTTAATTAATGTCAGAGATTTATTATTCAGAGGCTAATCAGAGGCAGAGAAAGTATAATATATAAATCAGACCCTATTTTTGCAACTTTCATCCGACTCTGCCCACGGTGGGAGATGGTCAGCTGCTTCAATTAACAGAAATTCCCCATCATTATCGGCAACCCTGTAAAAACAGATAAAAACTTTATAAATTGTAAATCAATTATTGATTAAACAACTATTACTTTATAACAACATCCGGAAATGTTTTGCTGAGTTCCCTTAAAATGTGGACCACAAACCATTCGTCTTCCAAATTGTCCCCAAATCGCGTAATGCCGTAAAAATAGGTTGGATCTTTTTTCTTTGCTTTTGCTTGTCCTTCGTCGTCGTCCTCAAATGTGCTCAAAGGGATAATTCCTCTCCTTAACGCAAAAGGGTCATTTTGCCAAATGTAATCTCGGACAATGCTTTGAGACGTTGCATTTAGTTGAAATAATGTGTCCTCGGCATTTTCTTGGTGTTCAGAGCAAGGGAAAACCAAGTACTGCACCCAATCTTCGTGCTTATCCAAATTTAAAACGTCTTTTAGCGATGCCATCCTAAAAAATAATGCAAAAGCCTTATATTTAATTACGTACAATTACTAAAGTTTATTGAACAACCCTTAATTTCTGACCTTAGCCCTTGAAGATGTCGGTTTTTGTGCAAATTCAACCCAAATTCAACCCAAATCCGGTTTCTTTCACTTCTCCGCTCTTTTCTCTTTCAGCTGGAGAACGACGAGATTTAATTATTAAAAATATGATGGGACGAATTAAGTTAAAATTAAACAATTGTTAAGATGTAGGGTGTGGTTGTGGTTCGAGGGCTTGTTTGCCATGCATTTAGTATAACCTAATTATCACAAGAGGAACAATTTAAAGCAATAAGGTAACATTTTAATCTTCCAATTCACTGAATTTCCCTGAAAATGCAACAAATTTATGCTTGGAATTAGTGGAATTAGTAAAATTGGTTAGAAGTATTAAAAAATTGATAGGAGATTGAACTCATTAAAACTAGCGAAACAATGGTTTAATTAATAAATAGTAGTCGTCGAATCGTTTTGACATTTGACATGGCATGGGACTCTTTGCTAAAAATTGTCAATAATTAATTCGTAGACACATTTGGCATATTTAGGTGCACTTTGTTTAATTAATTTTGTGAATTAATTGCCGTCATCAATCATCGTTTGTTTTAGTTCTAATAGAAGACATGCATGCGAAATTTGTGCTGGTTCGTCATTCCATGCAAAAAGTCAATTTTGTAAATGTCAACTCTCCGTCTGCAGACGAAGGGTTAATGAGGAAATAATGAGTGTCTGCTCTGTCTGCAAATATTTATGGAGGCTTCCCATTCGTGCAAGAGAAGGAAGCTGGAAAGTTTGCATAAAATCAATTTCCTAAATGGAAAAGTTTATTGAGACTTTCTCCAGCTTCGTCTAATTCAATCACAGTCAAATTTGATTAGGTCAACAAACAAAGTATATTCTTTGGACCATTGGATTATATTCATTGTATAATTTTATTTTGCAGAGAGGGATCATGAACTGAAGTAAAAGATACATATTTTTCAGGTAAATTGTCACACTGTTGCTATATTTTGCCACGTACGTTCTAAAATACAACAACTGAGATCATATTTATTTGCAGATTTTTGAACAAAAGCTGAATGACATCCCAAATCGGGCTTTCACCACCCAAGAATAGTAGCCGTAGAGTTGCAGTTTACATGCAGCTTTCTCCAAACAATGAAGAGGAAATGTTCAGCCCCTTATAACAACTCCAGCCATATCAAAATGTCTGGAGCAGTGTCCACTAGTTCCAGACATCAGGAACGTTCGACAAGACCTGCTCTAGCCTTTTGTCGTTTCTTAATTAAATATCGCTGTTTTATGGTCCCAATTGGCCTCTTTATGATAGTCCAGTTGGTGCTGGCCATTCGACTGGTTTTTACTCAGAGTGACAATGCGGATGAATCGTCAACAGCTTATGGGCCAAGATTAAAATGGTCCAAGGTGAGCCCAACTTTCTTTTTTAAAGGGGGTTCAATGAGTTATTAAAACACTTTTATATGTATTTTTAGAACGAAAATGCAAATAACGTACAACCAAACGCTTCTATTTCTGTAAGAAAGAATTAATATATATTTTAATAGTTTCCCAAATTTTGTGTTGTCTAACATGTGAATTTTTATTAATTATTTTATATTATTTTTACAGACTTCCACTTCTGCAACAACTATTTTAGACTTGAATACTCTCTCCTTTATTCCTGAATGCAATATTACTTCAAAAGATGCAGTTTCTGCTATACAACGAGCTAGAACCCAAGTTTGTAAAGAACAATTAGCAACTACAGCATGCAAAATTGTCCATGATGCTTTATACCCAAAGAGACTTTCACGCAAATGTTTCAATAACGGTAAGTTTTAATAAACTATTACAGTTTATAAAAAAGTTGAATTGTGATTATCTATTATAGTTTTTTAAAATAATTTTTAAAGAAACAAAGTACGGCAAATATATAGGATGCTTTAAAGATGACAAGAAACAAAGAATCCTACCAGATTATTTTATCCTTTTGAAAGAAAACAATTCACCACAAAATTGTATAGATATGTGCCTTCAATCTGGTTTTCAATACGCTGGCGTTCAATATGGGTACGTATAAATAAAATTATTTTTTTTATGTATTTTTTATTCAAGTTGAAAAAACATACATCGAAATAATATAGCATCGAGTGTTTTTGTGGAAATGAATTGCCGTCCTCCGAGTTCAAGTTTCCGTCTTCAACTGAATGCAACATGAAATGCCCAACAGATGCGATATTTTATGATGCACAATTTGAAAATCATGAATTTTGCGGTGGCTATTTTACAATGAACGTTTTTGAAACTGGTGTCCTTCTTAATGGTTATGATGGAAAGTCTCAAATTATTGGTCTGGATGAATACTCTTTAAACATAAAATCTCCCGAAAAACCTGTACGAATTGTATTTTTCCTTACTTTAAACGGAAGAGGATTGCGTCAAATTTACCGACTGATTAAATCCTTGTTCCATGAACGTCATTTTTTCTACATTCATATCGATGCGGTAATTTTTTTATTGATTCATTTTAGATAGCAGATTTTAAAAGTTTTCTTTGTTGTAATTTCAGAGACAAGATTATTTATATCGGGAGTTATTAAGCCTATCGCACAAGCTTCCAAACAATGTAAAATTTATGGCGAATCGACGTGGAACGATCTGGGGTGGAGCCAGTTTACTAACAATTCTTTTAAATGGAATGAAAGAATTGACTCTTCACGCTCAACAATGGAATTGGGATTGGGATTATGTAATTAATCTGAGTGAATCAGACTTTCCATTAAAGTAAATCGAGTTATTATCATGTTCAGCATGCTTTACAAAGCATTATCCGTGTCTTTAACATACTTAACAGAACAACGGATCAGTTGGAATATTTTCTCAGTCAAAATATTGGCAAAAATTTTCTCAAAAGCCATGGGAGAGATGTACAAAAATTCATTCAGAAACAAGGACTTGACAAAACTTTTGATGAATGCGAATATCGAATGTGGAGAGTTGGTGATAGAAAATTACCAATTGGTAATAATTTTATGAAACTTTTGGCAAAGACTGAAAACAGTAATCTCAATATTTTTTCATGTATTTAAAAGGAATTTTTATTGATGGTGGAAGCGACTGGATAGCTCTCCATCGAAATTTTGTAGAATACGCTGTCAAAACTGATGACGAACTGGTTAATGGTCTTAAAACTGTTTTCAAACATACACTGCTTCCTGCAGAGGTACATACAATACATTTATTTCATACGTATGTTCAAACGATTTATACCTAATTTATCTAGAGCTTCTTTCATACGCTTTTGAGAAACTCTGAAATGTGCAATACCTTTGTGGACAATAATTTGCATGTAACTAATTGGAGAAGAAAGTTGGGTTGTAAATGTCAATATCGTAATATCGTGGACTGGTGCGGATGTTCCCCGAATGATTTTAGATCAACTGATTGGAGTAGATTACAGGTATTTTTCCTTCAAAATCATCAATCAAAAATATTGAAAAAACTATTTTTACTATTAGTTGACTGACTCTCGTCTACTTTTCTTTGGACGAAAATTTGAAGCAATTGTAAACCAAAGGATTATAAATGAATTGGAATCTTGGCTTTACCCTGAAAGGCGTGAAAATAATTTTTCAACTTTAGATCGCTTCTGGTTAAGTTTATATCATCATCATGATTTGTCACCAAAACCGGACGACGCACTAATCACTTTGGGTCGTTCTTTGAGCCGAATAGCCTCTAAATTATTCATCTCTAAACGTTTCCCGGCTTTAACTCTAAAATTTGAAGAAAACTCAAACATTTCTGCATACAAGGTTGACCTGATTGAAATCACAGCACACAATCATGACGATAAGTTAGAAGGAATTTTAGTCAAATTTCAAACAAGCCTTACAGATTCTAAAACTGGAGAAGAGTTTGAAATTAATATAGAAACTTGGTTTAAACAAGAAGTGTATGTTGAAACGGTTACTTCAAATCCAAAAAGCTCAAAATATCATAGCAAACTCAAGGTACTTGTAATACTTTATAACATATTGAATTATTGATGTAAAGTAAAATATAACTGTCTTTTTTTTTAAAAAAAAATATAGGATCTGAAAGTTGGAGGAGATTATGAACAAAAAGAACAAATTTTCAGAAATTTTGCTGGTGGTATTGGACCTTTCAGTGAGCCCTCTTTAATGTACAGCGTTCACACAGACGAACCTTTCAACATTTCAGTGGTTTGGTTTGATCCTCGAAATGTTGCCCAGTCCACCACAAATGTAACGGTTTCTGATGGTGCAATGGTAAAATTAATTATTGATAATTGATTGTTTATGTAATTAATTAGTTTACAATAATAATGCGTCACTTTTTGTAGGCTAATTTTGTGAAACCTACACTGAAAACACCTTTAATGTCTGGGAATTGGACAGTGAAAATTTTAACGGAGAATCATCAGCTTTTGTACCGTGTCAAGTTTCTTGTCTTCCCATTAGAAGTGCACCAAGGAAAGATGATTTCATTGTCAGAACGAAGATTAATTAATTTTGAGACTTTTAATGAGTCTAATGAATCTAAAACTACTCAATATTTACAGCAAAAAATTGACACCCTTGTTTTAAGGTATGTGAAAGTGGAATGTTTATTTTGTGGTACTTTTATATTTATTTTTAATTTTCTTTTTAGGCATTATTCGGTTCAAGATTTTTGTTTGGAGAAAAATGTAAACCAAGTACTAATATCTCGATGGACGTCTATTAATAATAAAATTTCATCACATCAAAGCTCACTCGAAACCCTTGATACTTCGTTATGCAGTCACACCCAATGGAGTTCATTTTATCCAGATCCAAAATCTTCCATTAGTGGAATTGACCCAAAAACTGGACTTTTAATGCCATGATAATAATTTCAAGATTTTTTATTTAGTTGATTACGTGTGCAATAATAATTAATTTTGCCATGTACCTTTTAACTTTGCATTTTAAAATATGACAATTCATGATATTGTGTGGTATACTCTCTTTTTTGTTTTAACCAATTTTAATTTACATTATTGTGATGCAGTCAAGATCTGAATTCTGAAACGATACAGATTTTTATAATTTAATCATTTTTTAAATACATCTTAGACTGAATTATTGCGTAATGTTTTGTAACCCTAAAAATGCAAGATATGTTCAGACTTAATTATTGTTTGTACTTAATTTTACTATATCTAGTGAAAAGGATAGTGATATAATCCTGTCTAACCAAGTAGAACGAAATAACTTTTTGTAGAAAACAAGGTATAATATTGTTACCTCAGCCTGCCATAATAATAACCAATACAGTGATAATATGGACATGTTAAGCTCTTGTTAAAGAAACTATAGCTAACAATAGGTTAAGTTCAAGCATTGCGCATTGTTACATCATTTACAAAAGAAGAAAATAAAGTTACAGAATGCCAAAAATTATGAATGTCAATGAAAAATAGTATTACTTAGCGTTACTTTGCGGTTTGTTTTTTATGGAATTTCCATTCAATCAACTAATCAAGCCAGAATTGAGGAAGTTGTTTCTATTTTTAAGTGAATCAACGAAAATTATACTATGATTATTGGTAAAAGTATAGAAATAGCTTCACGAAAAAACGACTGTGAATTTATAATAATTCGTCATAAAAAGGAAGTTTTAAAAATATTACTGTAACTTATTATATTTAGCCATGCTGAGATAAAAAAAATCTGTGACGAAAACTGAAGCCACGCATGAAACTCTTACATACTGCATCTATTTATTTTTTATTATTAAAATTTACTGTTTGAGAGTGCACGTCGGGCTTTGGAGCATTTTTAATAAGAAAATTGCATGAATATTTTACAATAAAAAACAAATTAGCTTTGCCCCAATGAACTATATATATGTATTGAATAGAAATACTTTTGATGTCAAGTGACCAAATCTGTCACAAGGTTGTTTTATTGACACATGAATAAAAGAACTTGAATTTTGTTAGAAAATGTGTCAGTTGTTCTTCCACGAAACAAAAGGAAACTGTTATGAAATTTGTTTTACGCTGGATTTTCATGCCATTTTAGCATGGAGAATTCTATTGTTGCCATTTTATGCTTCGTTAAATGCCATTTCCGGAATCTTCTTTCTATTAAGCAATCCCAATATCTATAAGATTCATTATCCTTTTTATTTAATTGAAAGTGTTCAGACATTGGATTTTTTTGGCCAATTTTATTAACCTAATTTGACGTTGTGATGATAATATGGATAATTTTTTCTATACTTTCAAACTTATTGCGTTTACAAATATTTACTCTTGATTTCGTTGGTCTTGCAGCATGAACTTTAATTTTTCTTATAAGCCTCATTGGTTAATTATCTATTGCAAGATTGCTATGAAATTGTCGAAGGTTCTAGGTTGTGAAAAATAGAAGAAAAAAATTCAATTCAACAATTTGAAACGCTTGGATGGCACGCCAAAATTATCTGACTCTACTCCTCCAATTTATTGCAAAAACATGCTTTACTACCATTATCTTCAAATTCTAGTAAAATAAGCATGAATCCTAATCTAAAGGCAATAAATAAATATCCGTCACTCATTCCCTTGTCCCTTAGTTCCCTTTGTCTTCAATCCCAATTCATAAACAGTATGAATCCAATACCAGCCATGAATTTGGGGGAAAATTTTATTCTCTGTATGAGTTTTGCAGGATTATGAAGCAATAGCTTGATATAAGCATAAACGCCCTTCTGTTCCCTCGCCACAATTGCAGAAATTGTTGAACGGTGAACACAAATGATAAGTTAATTAGTAATACTAGAAAACAAAATGAGGATTATAATAATCCTGGTAGAGATAGGATTGATATTCCTTTGTTTTTCTTTATGTGTTGGGGGTGTGGCAGTCGTAGTTGTTGATAGTGAAAGTACTTCAAAATCTGAAACAGTGGTCCCTTCATCCCTCTTTGAATTTCTAACTTCAAATTCATCCACAAACCGAAATGGTGAAAAAAGTCAGGCACAATTTGAAGGTGAGGATGTTTCAAGTTCTTCTGCAGAGGATATCGATTCAGGAGAGAATACTGAAAACAATTCTGGAGGAAGTGGAAGCTATGAAGAATATGACTCTTCTGGAGAAAATGAGCTTCAACTTGACCCAGATGCTCAATTTATCACTGCGAATAAGAAAAATCAAAGTACGACAACATCGGAAAAGTTAAATATTCCATTGGAAGTGCAAGAGTCTAGAAGGTCTGCAACAGTCATTTCCAGTCCGCATAAAGACTTGAGAGCAGATGCCACTGGATATGGGGGCGGAGGGTTAGAATCATTTTCAAGCTTCAAAAGCCAAACTCTAACATATTGTTTTGATGATTTGCAGATATGGAGAAGACCATGAAGGATATCAAAGTGGAGGGTAAGTTTTATAATTTATGGACAAAGTTTTTTTTACTGGTAAGAATGCTGGTCTTTATACTGGTACGAAGGTATGGAGATTTAGGTCACCATCACGGTCACCACGACGCGGGGCAATTTGAGAATGGCCATCACGGTCAGAAAGGCTACAAGGGAGAAGAGGGCCATCATTCTAAGCACGGATATAATAAAGGGAATCAAGGTCATCACAACAAAGCACAAAAGAAAGGTCATTATGGGAGCAAAGGGGGGTCGTCCAAAGGATACAAAAAAGGAGGGCAACACTACGGGTCCAAAAATCATGGCAGCAAAGCATCAAAAGGTGCCAGACACGGCAAAAAAGGATACCATCGAAAAGGTAATATAAGTAACCTTTTTGAATAGTGACAATAACTTAATGTTTAATTTTCATCATTTAAATGATGAAAAAACGCAGGCCACTCAACAAAGGGCTTTCACAACGTCTATCACAAGACAGAATATGGAAAAACGCACAAGTTTTATGACGATTACCATTCAGAAGGTCATCATGCAAAACACGGAGAACATGGACAACATCATGAAGACCATGGAGGCAAAAAATACTATGGTCAACACCACGACCAAGGGCATCATCAAAATCATCACGGAAATCATGTAAGTATAAATGCAAAAATATCACATGTCAATTTGATTTCAATTAACGACAATACTTATATTAAAAGGGTTATAATGAAAATGGACATTATGATGATCAACATAAAGGATATAATTCAAATCATGGTCAAAAAGGATCACATGGACACTCTTCACATTACGGCAATGAAGGAGGACACAATCATCATGAAAATCATGGCCATCAAGGAGGCGAGGGTTTCGGAGGCGGAGGAGCGATTTATGGGGGTGAAGGGGGGCATGGTCAGGGTTATGGCCACGGCTATTGATAAAATAATGATATCCCAAAATTATTATAGTTCAAAAGATGTAAATAAAAATAATGGGTTAGAGAAATTGTTATGGCATTGCATTAAGAAAACGGATAATTTCATAATCAAAAAAAAAATTCAATTCCCAAGGCATATTTTTGTTCAATTCCTTCAAAAAACTTTTTAAAAAGTCAAACATAAAGATATGACAATGGTTAGCAAACCAGTAGTAGATCCAGTGGGAGGCGATAAGAGAAAAGGATGGATAACTCGCTTTGCTCGAAGAGTTTTATGGTTTATGAAACCCAAAAGAGTTCGAACGACGCCAAAAGAATATGGTGGAACTGGGACGTCCGCATCAATTCGAGTACAAAGGAAGTATTTAGATGAAGATGCCTCAAACTCTCAAACTTCATGTTCTTCTGACAAAGCTTCCTATACAACAACCCTCAGTGGAATGAGCTTTGGAAGCCTTGGGGCTCGAAGCACTTTCAATATCAACGGGAATGCGGATGGAGAGTTAGCAGAGTTTGCAGATGCATGGTAATGTTTTGAATTGATTGATCATTGGAAATGTATATCATAATTTGTGACAGGGTTGCAAACGAGACAAATTTTAAAAAATGGTACAAATTACTAGTACCTCGGGGAAACGGGACTTTTTCAAAAGTTTACAAAGCATACCATCGATTCACTTCAGAACTAGTTGCTGTGAAAAAAGTGGACAAGGAATTCGTCAAGGATGAGCTTGATAGGACATTCTTGGAAATTGATGCCCTTCAAAGGCTTGATCATCCCAATATTTGTAAAATGTATCAAGTTTTTGAAACAAAGGTTGCGATTCTCATAATATTGGAATATTGTCAATATGATCTATTTGATGTTATTCATGCCGAAAAGAAAATTAAGGAAAAAAGGGCAAGGAAAATATTTCGACAGGTCGTAAATGTCGTTGAATACATTCATTCCAAAGGATTTGTTCATCGAGATATAAAGCCTGTATAATAATATTATTTTACCATTCTTTTTTATTGAAAGAATTTGCCACATTTATTCTTTTTTTATAAAGGAAAATGTCCTCTTTGATGAAAATGGCAATGTGAAAATGATTGATTTCAATTTAAGTGGACGAATCTTTTATGGACCAAATGGATGGAATAAATTATCAACACATTGCGGAACTATTGAGTATGCTGCACCTGAACTACTCAAAGACGTCGGCACGTCGTCCATCAGGTCTTAAAAAACTTTAAAATAAGAGCAAATGAATAACAACGAACAACAACAAACTAAATGATGACTGAACTTATTTTAGGACTTATGAGGGTCCTCCTGTGGATTCATGGTCTCTTGGAGTTCTTCTCTATCTAATGCTTACTGGAAAGTTCCCATTTGAAGAACCCGATCAAAGGATGAAGATTATGGTATTTTCATATATTATTTATGCAAAAATAATTTTAATTTAAATTCGTAATTAATAATTACTCATACTTTTTTATGACAATTCTAGAACTGCGACTACAAATTACCTGCACATTTATCACGAGAAAGTTGCCTTTTGATTCGCAGTTTGATGCAACAAAGCCCACAATTGAGATTGACTCCTGCTCAGATTTTGGTTCATCCTTGGCTGCAATTTGGACTTAAAAAAGAACTAAAAAAGAATCCGGACATGGTCACAAGATATTACCCAAATCATTCTATTGTAAGTATCCCACTTTCTTAAGCAATATGTATATAAACTTGAATGCTTGAATAAATAGTTTGATGGAAAACCGGACAAAGAAATCACCGAATTCATGGCGAGTCAAATGGAAGTTCCTGCGTCCAATATTCTAAAGACGATGTCGAGTCGACCTCCGTTGTCCAGCTACGAATTCGGCATTTATAGCATTCTGTCCAGAAAGAAGGAAGTCTTGGGAAGCTATTTCTTTGATGCTTGGAAAATTCTTTGGAAGAAGGAATTAGACAATCGACGAGAAGGAATTTATCCTGAATCATATCAAACAAAGGCGTTCATGGGAAAGAAGTACAAAATCACAACCAAGGCTAAGCAATAATAATCATTGATAATAATATTAGATTTATTCTTGTCATTAATACAAATCCTTAAAACGTGTAAGCTTTTATTGCTTTCTTTGCTACCTAATTTATCATTCACTCCTCGTCTGTTGTGTTCAAGTAGTCAGTGATTCCAATGTCATCTTCCCCACTGTCCCCTTCATTAAGGGAGGTGCCTGGGGTGGGCGGAGGGGCTGTCCTGTCACTATTCCCATATTTTTGATAAGGCTCGCTTTCAATCATTTCTCTCCAAATGGACTCTGCATATTGGGCTTCTCTATTGTTGACCACATCCATTATCACCTCTGCGTTTATAATATTTGTCTCAATTTTCCTCTGCTTGATACAACTTGGTTAAATTATATATGCGTATACCATTCAACAAATTGTCAGAGATGATCCTCATTGCAATTTCTTTTTCCACTTTAACGTCCAACCAAGGAATGAATTCTCTTTCAACTAAAATTTTTGGTTGTGCTGCAAGGAACCCTTCATTTCTAGTATTATAATAAAATAAACATTAATACGCCATGCTTATATTTTAAATATGCGACAAGCCCCAAACCTCAAATCATCAATGCACTGTGAAATACCATCTTTTGTGAGACTACCACTGAAGGCACAAACGTTGTAAAGCATGACCGTTTCATCCTGACTTCTTTCCCATTCATTTTGTTGTTTCTCTAATCTTTCCAATTCTTCTTCTCGTATCTTTTCTCGCTCTTTCCAGTTTTCAATGTTGTCTCGAATGTTTTGGAAACGTTCGACTTGTAGCTGTTGCTGCAATAGAAGAGCCTTTAACTCTTCTTCTTCCAGGATTTCTAGTTGAGCCTATAACAATAATTAGTGTAAAAATTAGTGTAATTAGTAGGAAAATTTAAAAGTATGTATTATTTACTCGATCCACAACTGCCCCCACCATCTTCTCGATCACTGGCTGCGCTTCGCCATCAAAATCAAAGAACTCTGTGGGGTGAACTTGAGTGCCAGCGTCTATCAGATTTGTTGCTCTTGATGGAGCTATAGGAAATGTTCTAAGAGTTTGCAGTCGTTGTCCCTTGTAACAAGGATCCAGAAGAACGTCAATTTCATCAGACAAATCCACCAAATATTTTTCTGGGTCTTTTGTGCCGATACTGGCGATGGCGAGCATTGAATGACGAACAACTTCTCGGTCATACGCATTTATTGCCGCAGCTTTCGGAGTTGTTGACAATTTAGCAGATGTGTTGGGTACTTCCTTTGGCTTTTGTTCAGTTTTTTGAGGGGCTTTAAAAGAAATTTTCTTTTTCTCTGCCAACTTGTCAGCTAAAGACTTGGTCTTTCTGGGTCTGTTTAGCCGGTCTCGAATTTTAGCACACTCTTCTTCTTCCTTTAATAATAAGAAACAAAAACGTTGTGAATTATTGATATATATGTGATTATAGTTTGTAAGTTAAAACCTTTTTTGCTTGTCTTAGCTTGGGATCACCTCTTCGTATGCGACCATCCCACATCAAATTGTAATAATTATGAACTCCATGTGGTCTTAAAAAAATGCAACATGATATTTTAAATTTAAAACTGTTTAATTAAATTCATTTCATTTCATGATTGTCATACTTTGCAACATTGTTTCGATACAGAGGTCTAGGATTCACTCCAGAAATATCAGAGATCTCAACGGGGGCTGGAGGACAGCAATATTGAAATAAATTTGGTTCAAGGAGTGTAAAATCTGGGCCACGCTCAGTGTCACATTTAGGGTAGCCCACATTTCCAATTTGCGGCCAACAAATTGGAATACCACTCATCCTTTCCGTCTGCCTATTAACTTTTTTTTGAAATCTTATGAAATCTTGAAGGTCTTTACAAAAAGCAGTAAGTCAAGGTCAAAATGTCGTCGAAAAATATATTGTCTGTCCAAAACGGTCAAAAACGGTCTTTGGAATGCTATGGCTGCAATTGCATTCGGACATTGCTTTTCTCAATTTCCCCAAATCTTTTTGGAGTCAATTTCTGTCAGACTTTCTGCCACTTTCTGACAAACTCGCAACAATTTCTTCCAAAAGAATGGAAAGTTTGGACGATGTTTTGCCGTCGATACTTTTGCTTATCGACGACCACGAGACGACCAAGGTTATCCAAGGACTTGAAAAACTTTTACTGTGCTTACAAAACTTTGTAAGTTTACAAAATGTATCACTTTTTTTTATTTTTAATGATTAAAAGTCTTCTTTTTTTATCTACAACATTTAGGATCGTGGTGGATTTCTTCGAAGGAATTGGGCGTTGGTGGTCTATGAAGCATTGCAAAAACTCATCCACGAAAAGGACAATCAGGTGATCAGCAAGTTGGGAGTGGCTTTGATCAAAATTCTTGATATTATTGAACAGAATCCAAATGAAAAATGTGATAAGCTAACAAAATACGACGACACAATCAAAAACATTTTGTTCATGCTGGAGTTATCAAGTAACCTGTCCCAAAAGAAGGACTGGATGCCACATTTTACGTCTATTTTGGAGAAAATGGGACTCGCATCAATGCACTGGGTGGACAGAATTAATTCAATGTTGTTAGATTATGCGTCAGCCAGCAGCGATTCAGAATTATGGATCATGATTTTAAATTGCATCCAAGTTCTGATAAAGAATACGTGGGTAAAGCCCTCGTCCAGGAATTGGATGCAGATTATCATTAAAATTTTATATAATCAAGGACTAGTTGAAACAAGTGACAAAGGTTTAGTTGCTAGAACAGAACATTCTAAAAAGCCAGAAGTATTACATCAAGTGATTAGAGCAACAATACAATTGATGAGCTATTGTGACGACTTTTCAGAAGTGAGTAACGATTTAAAACAAACTGTAGCTACGATTAAATCGAAAAAGGACAGTAAGCTTTATCAGCAAAGTTTTGTGCTCGAATTAGAAAAATGTAATTTAAATGAAATTTTGAGTTGACAAATAATATATTTTTAAATTCGCTATAATTTATACACAAGCTTATAACAGTCATTATAATTTTTTTTAAAAATAAAATAAATTAATGATAGAGACAAAAAAATACAAAATTGTTTATTTGAAATCAATTTCTCCCAAATATATGTGTTTATCCACTCCAGCAGACATTACTGAAAAAATTAATTGTTAATTATTAAAATATTATAGAAATAATAATAACTTACAAATGGGTTCATCAGGATGCAGATCGGCAGAAGTAACTGTTCCTTCGTGACCTGGAAGCCGATATTGAATTTGTCTGGTATTCGTATCCCACACGTAAACAAATCTGTCAGCACTTCCGGAAGCCACACGCTGGCCATCCTTTGACCAAGAACATTTTATCAAGTATTTTTCAAATCCATGAGTATGTCCTGTAAACCAATTAAAATATAAGAAAGCCTAAATTAGACGAGAAACATCTAATCTGATTTACCACTGAACACTTTCATGCATCGATTGGCTGGTGCAAATGGTCTTACATCCCAAACTCGCATTGTGTTATCCATTGAATTACCTATTTTAATGGCAAAAATAATAATTATCATTTCTTCTTTTCAATGGACTTTTGAATAACTACTTACTTAAAATGTAGCTGCATTAAACAAACAAAAAAAAATATTACTTATGGAACATCAATCACCAGAGTCAATTATAATTAACTCACCTCCCATCCGGTGACAGTGAGAGACAAGTGATAGTGTCTTTATGGCCATCCAATGTGTAGGCAATGCTTGCATTTCTCAAATCCCAAACCTTAATTTCATTATCA
This sequence comes from Proisotoma minuta, assembly GCA_034698145.1. Lineage (NCBI taxonomy): Eukaryota > Metazoa > Arthropoda > Collembola > Entomobryomorpha > Isotomidae > Proisotoma > Proisotoma minuta. The sequence goes on along the minus strand of JAQIXN010000016.1, from coordinate 83,143 downwards.
ATCCCTCCAGAAATTACTTGATCTTGAGTCTCTCCGAAAGAAACTGCAGTTACTTGATATTCCGAGTTCAAATTGACAACACTGCCCCTTCTTCGGACATCCCAAACACGGATTTGACAGTCGTCGCTCCCACTTAATTTTTTAAAAAAATAATTAATGAATGACATTTTTTGCTACTGAGAAGGGGGATTTGAAATATTTTAATTTAGTTTACCTCACGACAAAAGGCTCTCCTTTCTTTGTTCCTCCAACTGAATTGACGAATTTTGTGTGTCCTTTTAAACGTTTAATTCTGGACCCAGTATTAACATCCCAAACGCCAACGGTCTTGTCTATTGATGCCGTGTATAGTGAAGTGCCGTCGTAGTTGAAACGAAGGTCAAGTATTGTGCCACCATGATTGGGTTGCATTATCGCATTTTCACATTCTCCATACGTCTTCCAAATGTCTGCAAAAATTAATAAGACATTGATTATTGTTTTCACTCGTTATCGTTTGATGGTACGAACAGACTGCTCTTTCCGTCCCTGCAGAAGCCACGATGTCTCCCTTTGGACTAAAACGGGCAGCAAGGATTTCACCCCCGTGACCTTCCAGCAGCATAATAGGAGCGAGTAACGAAGATGTACGTGCTTGCTTCGTCCCCTACAAACGGTCAAAGTTAAATTTAATTGTTGGAATTATTTCATTGTTAAAATGTTGTACCCTTAAAGTGTCATATTCAATGACATCCGACCGAGACCTTTTAGCCGGTACAATTTCCATGTCGGAAGTGCGTTTGTATCCAGCTCCAGGAAGCTGAGGCCCCACATCAGCCATGTCCAATAATTCTTTTCAAAATCTCAAATTTCAAAGTTTTTTCAATTCAAAATTCAAGACAGTTTTTGGTAAAAAGGAAGAAGCTCCTCGGGAAATAGCCGCTTTGAAATCTGCGCTCTCTTTTCAGTCGTCTCACTTCTCTTTTTAAGGAGTGAAAATATTCAATATTCGGAATTTTTTTTGAAATCGCAACTTTGCAGAATGGCCCTTCAACCATCCCTTAATTTACATCTTAGAAAACTTGCTGTAAGTCATCTTTCAACAATTGCCATTTTTTGAATATTTATTATTTGTGCAGGTGAGCAATGTGCGATCGTTTGCTGCGGCTGCGAGTCCCAAGGCCTCATCAGCACCTGCCGCATCCCCCAACTCCTTTCACATCCCCAGAGAAGAATTAAAAGTCAGCAAGCTAAACAACAATGTCACCGTCGCCTCCGTCGAAACTAATAGACCCTTGGCCAAACTTGCTGTTTATATTCGGTACAATTAAAAGTTGTAATCTGAAATCTGTTGCTTCTTGTGGTTTAATTACAATATCATTTTTAATATTTGTTCAGGTCTGGGTCCCGATTTGAAACAGATGAAACGCAGGGAGTGACGCAGATGTTGAGAATTGCTACCGGCCTTGGCACAGCTCATCAGAGTCAGTTTTCAACTGTTAGGAACATTGAAGCAAATGGAGGGTACTTGACGTGCACGGGGGGAAGAGAATATGTCGCCTATACACTGGAAACTGGTCGCAATAACATGCATAATGTAGAAAGGTTCATCAAGGAACTGGCGTGCTATCAAGTGTTCAAACCTTGGGAGCTCAAAGATAATTTGAATAGATTGCGACTTGAACGCGATATTCGTTCTCCGGAAGTTCGTGTTATGGAATTGATTCATAAAGCAGCGTATAGGAAAGGATTGGGCTATTCACTTTACAGCCCAAAATGGATGATTGGAAATCATTCTTCTGAAATGGTAATTAGTATGAGAAAATGCTAAAAAAACAATTTTAATTTAAATGAGACTTTTTATTTCTTCATAGTTGAACGAATTTGTCAAGTCCAACTTTGTCGAAGCAACTGTTGTTGGAACTGGAATAAATCACGAAGAAATCAAAGTTTTCGCCTCAAAAATCCAATATCCCCAATCATCTCGAACAATTAAAGCATCAAAATTCCACTCAGGCTCGGAATTAAGAAAGGAGACTAATGTTGGTAAGTATACGACTATTCATTTTTCTAAAGTGGATGGTAGATTATTATTATTATAAGTACTTAAAAAGTTAACATGTTTCCAGATTTAGCCTATGTCGCATTAGCCATTGAAGGAGCAGCAATTAATAATCACAAAGACGTCGCAACGGCTGCCCTCGTTCAGCGAGCCTTGGGTACTGAGCCGAGAACAAAGCGAGGAACTAATGCAGGTGGAAAGCTTAATGGTGCAGTTAGCGGTGACACATGTCTTAAAGCGACGGCGACAACCTTTAATGCAAATTATACCGATTCTGGTATTTTGGGAATTTACATTGCAGCTACTCCTTGCTCTGTTGAAGGCGTATGTGATATATTTATATTTTAAATAAAAAATCAGCACTATTAATTTGTTTCACTACTTTTTCGTAGGTAACAAAGAAAGCTGCTGAAATTCTATTGGCTGGAGGTTTCGCTGATGCGGATTTAGCAAGGGCGAAAACTCAATTAAAGAACGACATTGCATTTGCAACCGAAAGTGACGGTGGATTTTTAGATGAAATTGGACTTCAAAGCCTGCTTACTGGAAGTATTGCTAGTCCCTCCGAAGTAGACGCCCTTATCGATTCTGTTACTTCCGCAGATATGAATAACGTGAGATAATTTTAAATGCCAAATCGTTTTGTAATAATATTGATGACAATGTTTCATTTTTTTTTAAATAGCTGGTCAAGAAAGGAAAGCTTACGATGGCTTCTTTTGGAAAAATTTCTAATGTTCCATACTTGGATCAATTGAAAAAGTAACTGAATGCAAAGTATGCAAACGAATATTTTAATTGGACACGTAGTGTTATTTAACATGTAAAATTCTATGTTTAAAAAAAGTGTAAATTATGAATGGAAATAATAAAATTATCACAGGTGATGACAAAAATTCGAGTTAAAATCTGAATATTTATTTGTGTAAAACAAAAAGAAAAATATTATAACAAAGCTTTATAATAATCAGGAAATAAATGTTTTAATCGTCTTCTTCGACAGATTCGTCTTCATCGACCTCGCCCATCGCTTCATCCTCATCAATTCCTTCATCCTCTTCCTCATTTTTTACCTCCTCGTCATCATCCATTTCTTCATCGTCTTCTTCACTTTCTTCTTCCTTCACTTCCTCTTTTTTAACTTCCTTTTTTACATTTTTCTTGCCCTTTTTATTATTTCTTTTGTCATGAATGGGTTTATCCACAAGTTCTCGTATTAATTCTTGATCTTCTTGGCTAATTTCTTTTTCTTCTAAAACTTCAATTCGCCCTGTGGGATGTACTTTAATTCGAGACCCTGGTTGAGTGGACAATTCGCCATCAATTGGGTTAGGTATCGATCCTCCTTTGGTAATTGGAGGCTTCTTCACATCATTTGATGACCCTTTTAATTGTAAAAAAATATTATAAATTTTTTAAAATACAAATTATACAAGTATTTTTTTCTTACCAGTTGAAAAATGAATAACTAAAGGAGGCATTCCGCCTTCCCCGTTGTGTATTGCTAATTTCTGGATATTTCTCCAACCCCCAGGAAATTTTTTTTTGAGCCAATGTGCAATTTTTTCAATGTTACAAGCCAATTCTTCTGCATTAAGATTGTCAAATCCAGCAACGACAGTAGACGTTTGTCCCTTTAAGGAAATGTGAAGAACAGTTTTCTTCAAAGCGTACAATATTTGTTCTCCCAAATCATGATCTTTAAATTCTCTCCCAGGAATTCCCAAATGAAACTTTTTCTTCTTTTGAAATTCTCGCCCCAATAATTTTGGCATCATTTTGAACAAATTTTGTTCAGCAATGACCAAGTCCACGGTCTTTGATAACGCTCGTTTGGCCTCATGAGTGGAATAATCATCCTTCAACTGCTTTAGTGTCATAATTTGCCTAACTTTCAACTTGTCCCTTGCTGACGATGCCCTCAGTTCATCCTTCACTTCCCCAATAACACGTTCAGCTTCCAAGCCCTTGACATCTCGAACAACTAGGAGAATGTCCAGAGACTCTAGGGCGTCAGGGTACGGAGTATTGGGAAGAATGATGTTGTAATATTGGTGGCTGCCTGAAGGGGTCTTAAATGCCGATATATCCAGTAGAAATCTGGTCGGCGCATCCATGAAGAGGCCACCCTCTTTCTTTTTTGAAACATAGTCCAAAAGAGCCTTTACTGCTGTCTTTGCCTATTTTAACAAAAAACAGTGAAATTGTCATAAAACCAACAATTGCTTTAAAAGTAGGGTTGGGGTTCACTTTCCCGGCCAAAAAAACTTAGAAAAATTTTGGATTGTTTTCGTTAGGTTAGGTTAGGTTAGGTTACCTAACCTAACCTAACCTAACGAAACCAAACCAACCCAGTTGCTCAGTTTTTAATTATGAGTTGAAATGTGCAACGCGTTTAGGGGGTAAAGGGGCAAAAAATTTTTGCAAAATTTTTCTAAGTTTTTTTGGCCGGGAAAGTGAACCCCAACCAAAAGTAGCTATTTTGAATTACCTGACTCTTATCAAACTCTCTAATTGGTGTCTCAGTGTCCGCTGTCATTTTGAAGTTCGGAAATTTATCAAAAATCTTGAGCAAAATATCCTCGCACGTCGCACGTGGTATCCCAAACTTTGAGCATCCAAACTCGCGGGCAATTTTCCAGGTCTTCTAAAACCTCTTTTTGGTGTTTTTTTAAAAGAAAATTCATTTAATGATTGTTAATTAAAGATGCCACTCATTAAATATTTTGGAGCTAGGACAAAAGAATTTGGACGTCCCTTATGGGAAATTGTTTTAAATCTCAAAAACTTTGGAAGAGGCCGATACGTTCAGAGGTCAATTATCACCGAACGGTATCCTAAAGAACCTTGCTTTTACAAAATTCTAAGCGTCCATCCGCATTTCATAGAGTACCCTGTAAGTGTTTCATACATTGTTAATCAACTTGATCCTAAAATTGTTTTTTTTAACAGGAGAACTTTCAAGGGAACATTTTTGTTGAAGAGGTATTTCGAGGGGTACCAAGAAAGGAGCCGGTGGACATTGGGGATGTCGCAGGGACCTCGGGTTTTCGTCTAGTTCTCAAAGAGGATGAACCAAAATTGATACAGCTATGGAAAGAGTATCAAACTAATCCTCCCCCACTGACTGTACTTCCCAAAACAGCCCCTTTGCCACCCCTTTGGAGGGTAATATTAGTATTTTATTGTTTGTGATTATTTACAATAATTCTTATGAATATCTGTAGGAAATTTTGGCCAAAGAGAGAGGTTGCCGTCCAGAAGATATTCCAGAGATTCCTATAATCCACGATCCCATCGAGCCAGGCGTAGGAAAACCTCGAAGAGTTGCAGAATCTGGGGAAAGTCCTACTTTTAAAATTGGACCTGGAAATTGGCAGCCAATGTTTCCACAATTTATCATGCATGTTGTAAAGTCACGAGATGCAGCAAGAGAAAAATTCTGTTCCAAAATCCCTGATCCGGACTTTATTTATGTTGACAAAAAACTAGAGCCCGTAGACATTAGTGACCTTTTGCCCAAGGACGGAGCTGCATCATCAAATTTAGGAAAAGTGACCAAATGATTATATTAATTAAAGGCCTGTCAATAATTATTATTACTAGTCGTCATATTTATTATTTTAGAAGTTTGATTTGTTGTTGGAGATTGAACAATGAATATGAAGGTCTCATTGCAACCCAATTGCATTAACAAGTTATGATAGTTATTGTTGTTTATTATCAATTTCCATTCACATCATTTTACAATAATTATTAAAGTCTTGAAAATAAATATTTGCTTACTAATATAAGCACAACTAAATAGTATCAAGAATGTTTGGTAATGAGCAAACGATTCATTCAAAAATTAAGTTATTGAGTTTATCACATTTAGTGTGCTTTTAATGTATAATACAACACCCAAGTTGTTATAATTTGATATTTACTTTAAGGATTTACAATGGATTCGATTCATAATTTTGTTTATGTCACCTCGTCCGATACATGATAAGATTCTGTCGTAGTAAATTGTTTGTTGGCTCTTGAGATAAAAGGAATGTCATAAGATGGTTGACGTAAATATATATTTAGTTGTCACCAGAGTCAGAAAATTAATAATCAATAATATAATATGTACATAATCTACATTTGGCACATTTTGTACAGCCCAGGTTAAAGGTTAAATCAGCAAATATTTATCGCAGACTTATAAAAATTTGCCAGCCCATTTAATTTCTCAATTATCTTCAGCATCTGCACATTGATTTACTTGACTATTGTTTTGAATTTTCTTTCCATATTTTGACCAAAATGTAACTTGACATTTGGTCCTATGACCTGTCCGCTGGTCGAACATGCTACATGATGAATACGGAGGGCAGTAGAGATGAAGACTCACAGCTTTCTCCGTGTGGCTTGGATTCTCAACACGATGCAGACCCAGATCGTCGTTCATGTAACAAACAGAATTTAGGCTGAGACGATTTTGAGAAATTATTTTCATTTCTTGGGGCTGTAAAATAAATAAATAAATTTTATTAGTCGTTTCAAATAATTTAAACTATAAATAGTGATAATACCTCATCATCATCAACAATATTTTCTTCCTGATTCTCTTCTGGCCAAGCATATCTTATTTCAGACAAAGATCCTTGGAGCATTTTCATAAAACAGTGGGCATCAGAATGATCATGGATTGCTGATCCGTGTGCCTTAATTTTTTTTTAATTATTATATTATACGCTTGAATTATGCGTGATTGTAATATACTTATTTACCTCTCCCCAACAAAGTAGCATGAGATTATACTTCCCGTTTCCTTCGTCCACCAAATTTCTCGTGTATCTATAATCGTCAAAATTGGCATATTTTCTCCAATCTGCTGGATTACTCTTGTAAGACTCCATCAAAGTTTGGACCTGTTCCACATTGACTTCGTCAGACTCAAAGACAATCCTTAGGTGAGCTATTAGTTCCTCCAGGGAATCGATAATCGGCATTTTTCCCATGCAACTCTCGGGATTGTTATTAGTGTACGGCTGCATTCTGGATTCAATTGAATTCATTTTCAGGTCGCTACGTTAAAGTGTTTTGATTTTTAGAACTTTTAGTTGAACTAAACTAGAAGTGAATCAATTTTTTATCGGGGTATATATCGATCAATACAAATAGTTGCACTACTCACTCCTGCAAAAATTTGCAGACTATTATAATGGGATGAATGCCTTTTATGAGCACCGAATTTCCTCTTCCTCCTCAAGGAAAATGCTGGTTATAAATATGGGACTATAAATAGATGGTTATTGTTGTGGGTTAACGATTTATTGTGGGTATATATTATGTGATTGTAACTTTTGTTAGGTAGAAAGTGTTTATAATGTGGTCTCAAAGAGGCTTGGAACGCTTCTGGAAACTGGTTAGACTCTTGGATACTTTATAAGCACACAACTTTACTCTTCAGAGCTTTTGAGAGGTCTGAGGTCACCGAATGCTACAATCACAGCAATAGATATCAACCAATAATGTTAATAATATATGAATATTAAATACCAATGGGTTTAATTGGTTTTCCCTACAGCCACATAAAAAACCCCAAAAATAAAGGTACAAGAATCCAGCCTTTGCATTTCATTTGATCATTTTGTAGATATATAAATACTTAGGAGGCATAAGCTTAAAACGGTTGCGTGACCAGTGAAAGGGAATCAGAGGTTGAAATATTTTTATGAAGTGCGCATCTTTTAGGTCATTATACAGTTTTGAGCACGTTCGCAGATATTTCACTCCAGAATTTATAGTCGCCAATATTTATAGCAATCCTGCGAGTACATATATAAACGCTGGAGTATTATTATAAACATTTATTGTCCATGGTCAAGTCAAAAGCACTTAAGTTAAGGAAACATTTCTTGAAGGGCAAAGCAAAATGATATTGCTACATTTGTTTATTTACACTCCTGATAAGATCATAACAATGAGTCCATTCAGAGAATGAATTTTAAGTTTAATTCATAATAATTAATTTCCTGTTTGCTCATATTTCTGACACTTTTGATCCGAATTTAAACTGAAGATGAGTGAATTCACTGGATTCAGTGCTTGACATGTCATGAGCAAACTTTTAGTATTGCGAAATGTTTGCTGGACAACCTCTTTTAAGTACACTTGCGTCATGTGAAGATGCGACACACCCGTTAATACAAATCTTATAGACGTCTCAGTCTCAATTTGCCTCTTTCTGACCAAAAAATTAATGCGAGACCAAGTTATGGGTTAAAAATACTTTGAACGAGTTGTTGTAATTGGAAATTTCCACATGTAAATGTCATGTTTCACAAGTTTATCAAGTGCCTTGAACTTTTATCAAATAATAACTTCTAAATTGCAGCAAATTTTAACGTTTGTAACAAACTTGTAGGCTGGGCTCAAGAGCTCTATTTTTGAGACAACCAAACACATTACACCTGCAATTGCATAAATATTTCCAGTTTTCAAGAGCAATAATATTTTTAAATTACAAGAACAGCATGTAACATTGTTGCTTTCCTTTGGGAGCTACGGAATAAAACTTTTGTAGAAACCAGTTGCATGATTATGTTTATTTTAAAAAATCTTTCCAGATATTCATAGGGATGAGCAATAATGCGAAAATTATTCCACTACTATGTACTGCATATATTAAAAATAATTGTTGAGATCGAATCATTCGAAGATTGACCTATCCTCTCTTGACTTTGCTTGACTTTCAAGATGGAATGTAAAAGACTGGAATCGGATACTTATCTTATTAACACCACTGCACAGTTGATTTTCCTCCTTGTTCTAGAATTATGCTTTTGCTGATGTGCTAAATCGTTATCAGTGTTGCAAGACAGGCTCTGACTAAATTCTTTTAATTTCATATTATGTACAATTAATGGGTATATTGGTATAATAGTGAAATTAAAGATTATATAAAAATTGAGGACAGATTTTGTAGTTTAATGTACAATTGTATGCTCTAGTTTTAACTGGATAAATCCAGAAAGCATTTTTTTATTATGATAATATTATGAATTAAATTTATTTTAAGATCCATCGACTAAAACCTTAACATCTTTGATCGGTAGAAATTTTAAGTTGTGTGCTTTTGAGCAGGTAAATATTTTAAGACTGTTTTGATAGATGCGAGAGGGACGCGATTGGTTAGGTTTGGAGGCAGGTACAGAAAAAATAATAATAATTTATGTAACAGCAGAGTGGTTGTCCTTCATAAGAAACATGACGCTTTTTAGGAACGAGTAATTTTTTGAACGGGGTTCCCAATCTTAAATTGATCTTATTTTGCATATGACAATAATAACAAAATAATTACTCCAAGCCTGAAATTACCAGTTAGTCACAATGTCATGATAAGTTTTTATCTAGAGATATGTATCTGTACTTCCCTAAACAGAACGTGACACTTCAAATTTTACGGAAACTCCAGTTAGATTAAATTCCGAAATTCCCATAGTCTCTACCTACATTCTAAATATTAGAATAATATTAATATAATAGTGAAAAATGAAGTTTTCATAGACTATTTTTTTTTATTCTTTCATTAAAAGTTGGACATGAAAAATAAGTGATACACTTTTCAGGGTTCTTCAGGCCGTCTGAAAAAAGAAACAACACAAAATTAAACGCATATATGTACATACGCATATGTATAAAAGAAAAATTTGTCAATGAAACTCATTTGACTGAATTTAACTAAATGAAATAAAAACATGTACTAGGTATATGACTTGTGTATACGTGGACATCAACTAATATTGAATTGTAACTGGGAAGCTTTCAGGAATGTTCTCTGGTTAATCCATTCAATAGAGGAATTAAATTAACGAGATAAATATCTATGAGGGTTGATTGGATTTAATTGACTTTACTGGAAGCACTTGTCAAAATATGCGTACCCTTTTGTAAATGCGAGTGGCAACGGCGTCTTTGCATGTAAATGTTGCCTTCATCCCATCGTCCGAAAATTCTCGTACAGTGGTCGCTTCTTCAGGGTCGATTCTTTGTCTGTGAGTCAACTTGTTCCCGTCCAGTGTCACGGTGGACTATTATAATAATATAAAAATATATGTATATATGTAATAATAGTTGTCAATTAAGTTGCACAATTGAAATAATTAACATGCCTTGCACTTTCTCCCATCAGCCGTATCTTCGTCAAATTCTTCTCCCAACTTGAACGTGATTATCGTGTTCTTGAAGACTGAGAGTGTCTTTAAAGTGTAGACTCCATTGGCTTCCGATATTTCGACCGTCGGTCTTGCAGCGGCGGCTGCAGCTCTTTTCGCGATATTGACGCCTTTTCAAAACGAAAATTATAGTGTTTTACAAGCGTCGATGTGAATATAGGAATATATATATATATATATATATGCAGAATAACTAATGAAAATTACCAACGGCCTTTAAATAGGCGTCAAAATTGTCACTCGAGTCAAGCTCATATCGTCCCACAACAGACATGCTCACAAGTTTTGATACAAAGGAAATTATTGCCAATTATGGACGTAAAAATAATGGTACACTTTTGCCGAGTGCTTGAATTCGACTGATGATGCGATTCAAAACTTTACTTGTGGTTAAACTTTGGATCAAGTTCTTAATTGATATAAAAGTGGAGAGGAAGATTTCGAGGGGGAATTTTTTTATAGGCACTATAATATTTATAAAACTCTTTTGGTTTCATCATCACATCATTGGCATTCCGCTGCAGGGGTTTATTTATGCAGTTAACGAATCTAGTTTATGGATAGAACACTTTAATAAATGCTAATTTGTGCGGAATATGAGCTGCGCAAATAAGCATTTATGTATAAATCAAGTGGATTACATATTTATATGGAAAATTTTTAATATGATGCTGACTGCAGGGAGTACCATAAACCTTTGTCATAAAATAGTGTAATTGAACTTTTTGATGAATAGTCATATTTCATTACAGTATAAAAATGCATTTTATGCTCTAATTAATCACAGATGCTTAAATAAGACTATAGCCCGTACAATTAAAATTGTCGATAGAGTTTTCACAAGTTGTTCAAATGCTCTTAGGGAATAAGCATTTGACTCCTCATCTTCCTCCATTTCAACCAAAATTAGACCCCAAAAATCTTCTTTGCACAGTTCTCTTCCTTCAGAGCTTTTGCTTGTGTGGCATTTTCCACTGGCACATGAAGGACTGTCCGATGGCAGTCCTAACAAATTATTTGTCCTGTCAACTACCCAAGATTTTCCGCAACTATGAACTAAATCAAGAAACTTTTAAATTGGGTCGTTTAAATAAAATAAATATAAAGTTGCTTACAGTCAGTTAAAGCACAATCCTTTTCATTCAATGATATTTCCGAGTTTTTCATGCAAACGCATCTATTTTCTTCATTGCAATATAAAAGTTTACGTGGATTACACATCCCTTCAGAATCCAATTTACTCAACTCGATACAAACAGTGGACCAATTTTGATCATTTTCCAGTGAGACTGAAGAAAGTTCAATTGTGTCCAATTTGAGTAGTTTTTGAATTTCATTTACGGTAGTGAAATTGCATGCAGCGTTAATTTCAAGAGTCGATCTCTTTATCCTGTTTTCATTGAAAGAATCTACGGTTTTTCTTATTAAGGAAGGGTCATTTGTGGCTTGGCAATCAGGGCTAATTGTTTGTTTATTATCTGAAGATGGTGTCGTACCCTCTGAAGTTGGGTTGACTTTTGAGGGCTCTGTTGATCCCTGAATACCTATGCCTTCTTTTCGTACACATTTAGCTACTGCATCCTCATCCTTTGTTGCGTTTTGAACTATTTTGCAAATAGAGTTCTTTGTGCAGCCCACATATTGCAGAGTATTTTGATAAATTGGACTTAATTTTGGATTGATTTTTAAGTATGATCTGCATATCTCTCCCTCCAGGTATTCCATCAACCAGACATTGACTCCAATCAAACTTGACATGTGGTTATGAAACGAGCTCATTGTAGACTTGACAAAAACGTCGTCAATAGAAAGGACACAGAAGCCTTCAGTAGAACATTTCATTGGATATCTATAATCGCAGAAGCTTTCACCAGCTCCTAATTCTTTGACAGCCGACCTCAAAATATTAGCCATACTCGTAATCATAGATTGTTCTAGAAATCCTCCACTTGAAAAGTAGTCAATTGCTTCTTCTACCTATGAATATAACGCATAATCGAAATGAGACTCGTTTTGTTATCGATTAAAACATTTCAAGAGAAAACCTTTTGAGACAATTCATATGGACATTTTGCATTTTGTCCTGGCTCCGAGTATTTCATTTTTACTTCAAATTCATCAAATATTTTTGCAAGCTCTTGCATTTTTTTTAAATATTCATTTTCTACAAGCCCTGATTCGTATGGCAATATGAGAAGAGTAAAGAAGAGGCTAGATTTGTAATCAGGTTCACTACTGCACATTGAATTAATCCTTGCTCTATTTCTGGGCTTGCAATGACAGTAGGACGATGATACTTCGTCCTCATCATCAAGTCTCTCATCAAATTCCTTGGGAAGAAAGTACTCACAAGTTGAAGGGCCTAAAGAATTTAGTTATCATCGAATGGGTCGGAAACAGGATGTGTTATATTATATAGCACCTGCACAACTGCTTTCTCCAACTCCCTTCTGGGGACAAGGGAAGCCGTTTTTTATCCCACATGCAAACTCGTGTATAGTGGAAACCGCTCCTGGATCCCGTTCAATTTCGTATGTTATCCTTTCGTATTTTTTATCTCCACAAGGCACTCCAGCTCGGTCATATAGCTGTCCCCATATTAAGGAAAACACACACACCAGAATAATGATACATGGAATTGGTTTTATGAACAACATTGCGACAAAGTGCTCACTTTTATTTGTATTTTGAGACTTGTTTGGTTGTTTTCTAAATTAAATTATTAAAAAAATTACATGTATTATTATGCCCAGTAACCTAGAAATGTAACTGAAGCGAGTTGGGTTAAGCGACAAGGTATTGACTAGAGTATTGAGTCAACTGTGAGTACAACTATGGAGGATGTTACAATTGCAATGTCGGGCGCTAGTTCAACAGAGACCTCAAAATGTTTAGAAAGCTATGAGAATGAATTTGGAGACACGGGAATTGACTTTACTATCAAACGGAACTTTGACAGCAACACCTATAAATTGCATAGAACAAGCTCTAGCCAACCAAATCTTAGCAGAGATGAAGGAAATGGAAAACAAGTTGATGATCAGAATGAAGGAAAAGACGAATCACAAGATATTAACCTAAATAACAACAATCAAGAGCCAAATTCCAGTTGTTCTTCAGAAATTATAATCCCTACTGTTATTAAGACAGACGACTGGAGGGACCCTCAATTTCACTTTGGAATATGTCGCGATTATTCTGGAAAAAATTGTCATGTAATGGGAATCAGATTCTTGGTCGACTTTCCTTTGGAGTTGATTGGATCCGTAAGTTGTTTACAACAAATAATAAATGCTTAAAATTTTACACGAAAGGTACCTAAAGAAGTGTATGAAAATACTATTGAAAGAGTGAATGGCTTTTTTGAGAAAGCTGAAGAGTTGGGATGGTCGAGTGCATTGGAATCCATTCTTTGGCTATTCACTTGCACATTGATGAGCAATTGCAAGAAAACTCGAATGGAAAAAGTAATAAATTTCAGTTCGGAGAAAGCTGATTTAAGATTAAAATTTATAATTTCAAATAGGCCCTTGATAATGTTAGACTTTTCCTGTACCACCAAAACAATACAATTTATCATCCACTTGGGCTACATTTTGTCAACCCTTTAGCAAATGGTTTAAGACAAGTAATAAGTTGTGCTAGTAAATATTATATCTTAGAATTGTAATTGTTTTAGATGGTGGTTCGAAACATATCAAGTTATGGCTTATATAAAAATGGAAAACTAAATTGTGCTGAAAATCTGGTTAAATAATAAAATTATTACTTACTATTAAATTTTATTATACATTTCAAATGAGATGAACTATGAAATCAAGTGTTTACTTGTACACGTATATCGAAGATTTTAAGCTAAACAATCACTATTTCTGCTCGTCTACTTACTATTATCACTGGAGCTGAAATAAACACTTTTTCCTACGCCCGCACCGTTGTTGTCGAAATTATATGAAGTGTCTTGCGTTTTGGGATGATCTATTTGTCGATCAAAATATTCAACGGTTTGTTTCAAATGGGCTTCGGTCGACTCCTTGTCCTCCAATTCCCGTTGAAGTTTCCGCAAACGAGCCTGATTCTGTTTCTGGACAAAAGTATAGCAAATGTAAATAAATATTTAAAGCATAATAATTTAGAGATGTTAACTATTATTAAAAAGCTTAAAAACATGCCTCTTTGATGAAGACAGATTGTTTCAGTTTTTCCACAGCTTCATTTTTCTCGTCAATTTCGACATAAATTCCTTCAACTCTGGCTTCTCTCCTAGCAAAAGCGTCTTTGATTCCAGTTTTTCGTAACTCTAACTCAACTAGAGCATCCCCGGATGAAATGTGCACAAGCTCCTCGTCCCCAATGGCTAAACGCTCCTCTAACAAAGAAAATTTCTTAATCAAATAATAGTGATTTCAACATCGTAATATACTTTTATATAAAGGCAAATATTATAAACTTACGATACTCCCGATACTTGTTTACAGTTTCTTTCACCTCTTTAAGCTCCTCGTTCATTTTAGAATCTCCAATTTTTTCCTCCACTCGATTGACGTGGTCGATATAAACCACTTTCTCCACTTGGAAGTCCATATATTTGGATTCTAGGGATTTGTACTGTTCTTCTGCCAATTGAACCTTCCAACGAATATCAACCAGCTCTTTGAGCAATGTTTGTTGCAGCTCTTCCTTTCCTTCCAAAGAGTTCTTCTTGATGAATAACTTTTCGTTGATTCCTCGCAATTTATCTTCCGCAATTTGCAGGCTTCCTTCGGATACGTAAACTTCTCGCTCCACTAAAATAACAAGGTTCGTAAATTGATGGAAATCAATTGAAATATTTTAAATAGTATCATGCAATTCAATTAATTATTTACATAATTTCAATTTCTCTGTCTTTTCTGCCAGCTCCTTCTCCGCTTTCTCCAGTTGAGATCTTACGAGTGCGTGTTTGTTTGCAATCACTTTCACCGGATTCGCCTCCCCTTCCTTCCCCTTCCTTCTCTCAAACTTCTCAAACCTGCCAAATTTCTCACTTACACATTTCAATTCCTGAATCGGGACATCTTCAATTTTCTGGTCCATGTTGACCACACCCCCTTCCAAAAGAAATAACGACACACCCCAAAAAATTAATTCGGCTCCCTCAACGGATTCCAGATCCCAACTGACTGATGATCGCAAAAATAAATCAAAATACAACACATTCTTTGAGGTCATTAACCTTTGGTAATACATATATATTTTCATTATTTTCATATTTTATTCAGCGGAAATCTAACGATCAAATTAAATTAATGAAGATGTGAAATTATTGACGATTTGACTGCCGACGACTCTGCCCATTGCTACAAACCCCCCACCCGTCAACCCCTCCTCCGTCACAATGTAAAAGAAAGAGCGGTCAATGTTCATTTTACGATACCGCTTGTTCTTGTTCTTGGATTTCCGACCTAAAAGTTTCCATAAAATATGAGTTTTATAATAACTTTCCAGATTTATTGATAACTTACCACTTCTTTCTATTGGAACTTGGTCAACGGAGCCCTTTGAACTGGTATCGTCACCTCCCTTTTGGAAGCCAAAGCCCCCGACGGAGTTAATCCATGGCACTCGGAGTCTCAAGTGAATGTCACGCATTTGACAAGTTATTGCGCTGAAAGGGACTTGTTCCAATCCATTTTCTACCCGATAGAGTCCTGAACGCAATAATTAAACGGTCAGCAATCATTTCGAAACAGATCACTTCTGCTTACCTGAACGCTCATTCGGAATAAAGACGTATAGGGATGTGGTGTCGTTCTGCAAATGACAACATTTGAAGTTGGAAGATCTTTAACCCAGTTAGACCATTTTTATATGTATACCTTAATTTGAATAACTTTTCCATCAAACGCATTCCCAAAACTTGTGTACTTGACTTTGCTAACCACTTCCCCAAAAGTTACATTAAAGTACTCGACTTCATTTGTATAAAACTTTCTCTGTTCCGTTTTGGTTGTGGCGAATTTGAATAGAGTTTCTCTGTTGATAATCTCAGAATAATTTTTGTTGTCCGAGCTGCATTTTACAGAAATGTCCTGATAAATATTTACAGCCTTTCGTTCAGTTTGGTAACTCTGAAAGCATTTTTCATTTGCAATTTCTTTTGCAAGTTTAATTTCTGGGTCAAGCATTAATGGAGGTGTGTAGACGTCAATGAGCTCGTGTTCAGGATCCAATGGATTCAGTACGAGACCAGACATTAAGAAACCTGTGAACTGGTCATCGTACAAGTGGAAAATGTAGGGCGAGTCTAGCTTAAATTTTGCGTCATCTGGTCGACGGCGAAGACGTTGGAATTTAACTGGTCTGAACGAAGTCATTGGTGCATGAAAGCTGTTGTAAAGGCCAGTGAAAGATATCTTCAGGGAAGAAATTTGAAGGGCGTTTATGCTCTCGGTTGTAATAGGGAACTACAAGAAAAATTATTTTAATATGTATGCAACAGAATTCTCAGAGAAAGTTGTTTCATTTTGGATGTAGTACCTGGGAATCAATATTAACTTTAGGCATTCCAAACTGAACTCGACGAGTTTTGAATTTATTTCTGAAAATTTCTGTAAAATTCTCCACATTATCAAAATGGCTGTTCAAAGTTTCTAAATTGGACTTATTATTTGGTTTTATGAAAATGGCGTAGGTTTGTGCAGACTGTTGGGAGAAAAGAAAATGGTTATTTTCTATTAAATTTTTGTTGAAAATAGTAAATTTTACTTTAAGAGGTACAGCTACACCGACGGCATCCCATTCAGGTAGCTCTGCATATTTATAAAATCTATATAAAAAAAATTATCAGCCTTAATACTCGTAAAAATAGCCAATGTAAAAAAATACCCAATATTGTTCATAAACGTAGATTTAACAACGTGTGTTTCATTTAAATAAAACTTTGACTTTTTAGCATATCGTGGATGAAAGGGCACACTCCATAATGACTCAATACCAAGTCCTACAAAATATAGGTAAGTGTAAGTTTGTCATTGTTTAAATAAATGTTACCTGTTAAAAGAACGGTCTCTTGTGTAAAGTTGAGCGTGAGTTTGTCTGGGGTTGAAGATGTCTCATTGTCCGCATCTTGGTTGTGGTTGGCATTTGAAAAGTTAGTCAGTGATAAAAATGTTTGTTGCAAAAGTTTGTTGACATCTTCATCTGCTTTCAAAGGATGCATTTTTAATCCCGTGTAATTTCTTGAAAGAATTGTTTCATTTCGGGTGTATCCAATTGAGATGAATGTTGTATTTAAAGGATTTTCATGAGTCTGTAAAAAAAAAATAACATTATATAGTCATTTCAATTTCAGCACAAATATTTGTTTACTACCAAATATGTGATTGCAGATTTGAATCCGTTTAATAGCTTCTCATCTTTGTTTTCAACCAACGTGATTGCATTTACAACTGAGAATGGAGACCAAACAACCTTGTTATCATTAATAACCAAGTTTTTAGCAATTTTAGCTGCAATTGAATGAACGCTGTTGATAAAGTAGCTTTTGTTTGGGTCTACAATTTCTGCTGGGATCACTGCTTCTTCTTCAATTAATGGAGCTTCTGTGGATTCATTGGATGCAGATTCAGATGAATCAGAAGAATCTTGAGCTGGATAAAATTTATTTGAGTGTTTCATAAATCAATGATTGTGCATGAATTTGATTTTTGAAGCCAACCTGTTACTGCAGCCAAAATGAAAAATGCCAAGAAAATTAAATTCCTTTTCTCCATGATGCCCAAATTGTGTCTTCCGTGTCTCAAATGCAACTAAACTAAAGTTCAATATACTTCTTTTATATTGTATTCTTTATTCCATGTACTTTTTTTGAAACCGGTTTCAACATTAAACAAACTCGCTTGGTTGCTGCATAAAGTCAACGATCTCAAAGATTCTATTTACAACCATTTCATAATTATATCGAGTACCAACATGGATGACAAATAATATTTCCGAGAATGAATAACCCAACTTTTAATTGGTTTTCAGAAAATAACGGTGCATATATTATTGAATGAGACGCAATAGAACCAGTATTTTATAATTGCTATTTTAGAAATAATTTATTACATATGATAATTCTTAATTGAATTAATTTTGCTAATAATTGTCCAATTGTCTCAATCCTAATTGAATTCAACATGTATATATTTAGACCTTGAAATATTGCTTTCATTCTGAACAGTTTTTGTTTGTTGTGCCAGGTCACTTTAGAATAATAATAATTCTAAAACAAATTATTTAAAAACATTTTGTGAAAACTTTCTTTTATAAACACAAAAGTATGTACCCACATCTATGTCATAAACTTCATTTTTTGGTCATAATATTACTAGATTAGCAGCACGTACACTTGTATTGATTAATTTCTGCTGTTAATTATACATGCATTCAGATACGAAATGAGTGGGAGAAAATTGTTTTCTCATTTTGCATGGCTCGTGTATCTTTGTGGATAAAGCGTCATTAATGCAAATTATGTAAACCTCAAAGTGTGTAATTAAGACCTAGACCCACTACTCGTCCGATTGTTTTCTAATATGTATGTAGGCTAATTTTTATGCAAGTGAATGTCATTCTTGTTTAGAACTTTTGGCATTACACAGTTGACATTTGTCTTTTAATCTTTTGGGCATATTTTGGAAATGGGAGAGAAAGCTCCAAAAAACAAAGGATTTTTACAAAACCTATTATATTCAATTTTCATTTATATTCGATGTTGGGTGACCGCTATGCCTTATATCGCAAGACAGATTTTAACTCCCCAGAGAAGATTGAAAGGTTGATGATAAGAACAGAAAAGTATTAAATTGTATAACTCACAAGTTCAATACATTTTAGAACTTCCCAAAAGGACTGGAGAAACGGCCATCGTTACTGGAGGGGCTAGGGGAATAGGGCTGGAAATCACAAAGCAGTTACTTCAAGCCGATATGAATGTGATTATCGGTAACTTTACAACTTCATTAAACAGTATTAAATTTATTTTATAACTAATTTAATTAATTAGCATGTCGAAATACTTCTGCCGGTTACAAGATGATTAAACAATTTCGAAACAAAGGGGTGACAACAGGGACAGCAGAATGCATAGAGTTGGATCTCGGTTCTCTGCAATCCGTACGAAAATTTGCCAAGATCTTTCTTAGCAAGGACATTCCATTAAACACTCTCATCAATAATGGTATAGGGGTTGATAGAAACTAAAATAAAAGCGAAAAATGCTTTGTTTATCATAAATATTATTTTGTTATTGTAGCTGGCATAATGTTTGTTCCATTCAAGAGAACAGTGGATGGATTTGAGTCGCAGTTTCAAGTGAACTATTTGAGTCACTTTCTCCTCACTCTTCTTCTTCTTCCGGCTTTAGTTCGAGGGGGAAAAGAGTCAGGAAGATGCAGTCGTGTAATCAATGTCTCCTCAATTGTCTCAATTTCTGGGCGTATAGAATTGGATGATTTGATCATGAGGTTTAATAAGTAATTTCCTATTAATGAGATTATTATCTAATTGGTCAATTATTATTAATAGCAAACATTATGATCGACATGGCGCATATGCGAATACGAAGCTCATGCAAATTGTATCAAGCTGCTACTTAAATAAGCGTTTCGTTCATGATAAATTGAATATACGGGCATATAGCTGCCATCCTGGCGTAACGCGGACGGATCTATTTGATACCTTTCCTCTTGGCTTTGGGAAAGTGGTAAAATTGGTTCTTTATTTGCTTGGATGGGTAAAAAGCCAACTTTAAAAAACAAATCAAAGTCTCAATAATAATAGTAATAATAATAATATATTGTGCAGACTCCGAGTCAAGGGGCAGATGTGGAAGTGTATGCAGCCCTTTCAGAAGAACTGGAGAATCGAGGTGGCACATTTCTTGGAAATTGCATTATTGTCAATCCCAATCCACAGGCCGAAGATTCAGAAATCCAAACAAGGCTTTGGGAGATGTCCTGTAACATTTTGAAGCTGGATTACAACAGTCAAAAGTTCTTGTCAATTGTCCCAGATCCATTTGTAATAATCGATATTGAGTGATTTTTACATAACCTTTCTGCTATGCATACATAAATAAGAGCTCTGCTTTCCCTTTCTGGCCCATATTCTAGTATGTAAAGTAAACCATATAATTTTTGTATATGGCTCTTTCTTTGATTAGCTGTATTGATAGTTATGCAATTTTTATGATTGATTTTCTGCTCTTTATTTAGCAGCTTGTATAATTTCATGCATCTTTTATTTTTACTTTCTCCAAACAAATAAAAATACAGAAATACAACATATAATTTCTCTGTAACAGAAAGTAGTAAATAATTCGTTTGCAAATAATAGTTGTAATAGAGTTGACTTATATTGATTAATTTAGTGATAAAAATAATTGGCGAAAGAAACTTCAACTTGTGTGGCCGTTTGATTTAGTATATAGAAACTAGTACTTGGTAACTTGTCGGTGTAAAGTATAATGAACCAGTTTATTCTATGCACTACTACGCTGATTAAAATAACAATAACACATAATAATATCTTATAATTATATATATATATATATAATTAATTAATTAATATATACGGTCGCTTTTCATGGCGAATGCTTTTCATGACCTAAAGACTTGATGTAATTTTGTTTGTGATAGTAGTAGTCGCGTAAAACTAAACTTAAGATGACTGAGGCGAATCTTGTTTTGTCTCAACGGGAGGACAACTAGAATTAGAATTGTCGGAAGTGACGGTTTCAGGCGTTGCTGGATTTGAGCCGGTGGCCGACTCTTGGGGTATCAACCCTTCTTTTTGTCGCTTCTTTTGCTTCATCCTTCGATTTTGAAACCAAATTTTGACCTATGTGTATGCGACAAAGTCATTTTGATATGAATGCTAATTTCGTAATTGGTTTGATTTGTATAAATTGTACCTGAGTTTCATTGAGTTGTAGAGAAGATGCAATTTCTATACGTCTTGCTCTCGTGAGGTACCGGTTAAAGTGAAATTCTTTCTCCAGTTCTGTCAACTGTTTCGTTGTGAAATTTGTTCGTCCCGTTGCCCCTGGACCACCCCCATTGTTGGACATTATTGAAGAAGGGGACAACACTCCAGAGTTTCCATATTCTCGAATAACTGCGAGATATTAGATAGGCATACATAAGTATTTTGCTTTCATTTTCATAGTGTTTATAATTAATTGTATTTTATAATGTTGTTTGTCTCTGGTGTCTTTATAATTAATGCATAGCTTTTTTCATGAGATTTGAGAATGTTAGCGGATGGCTTTGGCTTGCATTGTGGAGCGTCCTTCGGATGGCAACTTTTCAATTTAGTTTCTCTAATTCAAATGGTTTGTTTTTTGTCCTACCGACATCCAATCCATCATTCACTCCGACATCTCTCTCTTTCTCCATTCCCTTTTGTACACACTCCAATCCAAATAACAGCCAACAAACTAAACGAAACTTGCTAAACTAACCAAGCCGAGCTAAACTCACAACTTTCTTATATTATTATATGCTATGTGGGCTTATCCAACCAAAAATCCGGAATAAAATGAATGCATCTGCGTTGGTCACGTCCTTTGGACCGTGGAGTTGGTAGAATAAAAGAAAATGGAAGAATTTTTTTATATCATTTTGATTTAAGCTTGCTATGCTAGTTGAAATTTTGTTAGCCAAAGTGTAAACTTTTTTTTTCAAAAGAATGAATTCAATTATTTTTTAACAAATATTCAATTTTATATGATTATATCCATCCTTTAATCAAAGTGATTAAATGCTCAGCAAATGATGCAACAAGTGAATAATTCGAAATCGATTGATGCAAAACCCTTCACTTCATACTCTTTTAAAATCAAGTTGACATACTCAAGAGCAAATCTCATCGTGTGCATTTACACTTTACAAATGCCTTGAACAGACATATTTTCTAATGCCAACAAGTAAAAGATTATAGATTTGTTCTGAATATTGAAATGAGACATTATTATCATATTTAAGCTGTTAATCACGTGCACCTTGCAAGATTATACTTTGTGTTTATCTATATTTATTTATACGAGTGAAATGACACTTGAGCCTGTGCAAACAAATTTTGCACTACGCCCGATTTAAATTACTACTACGAGAGATGAGACAATGATGAGACTGACACGATAAGCATTGAGATGTCAATCTGTTGTCAAATGTCACAATTTATCTATCTTCTGCTAACACAACGCTTACTAACTCCTATAATAATAATAACACATAGTGAACTTAAATAATCTAAAACACGGCCCCTGTCCATCCCATCAAAAGATAAGTGGCAGAGACAATAAAAAATGTGAAATGCTGCTAATCCGTCATCTAATCCTACTCATCCTTGTTTACACACTGCTGCTTACATTACCTATCATTTTTAATGCTCCAGATTAAAACAGGTATGAGCCAAATAGATATTTTATTCATTAAAATGTAGTTCAACTGCAGATGCCAAATGTTGAATGTGTATCAATTGCATTTTCAATATTAGCACAAAAAATATTTGCAAAAAATGAGGTGTGTCACAATCCTATTTAAATGGCATGAAAAGATAAAAAAGAGTGTATGTGTAATTGCAGTTTATTTAAAGCTTTTAATCTTCAGTCTGAACAAATAATGTCCAGCCAAAGCTTGCACAAGTAATCTGAACAATTAATAAGCAAAAAAAAGTCTGACCTGGAGCGGGTGGGGGAGCCGGGGGCTTAGGAACATTGCGTTTAACATGCATCCACTTGTAAGTGGGCACATTACTTGAAGAGCTTGTGTTTGTTGTGGGGGCATGTCCTCCGCTTATATTGACATTAACATTTACAAGGGAGGCCGTCGGAGAGCCTCCAACTCCAAGGAACTGATGAGTTTGATGAGATCCTGCATTATTTGCAGATTGGAAATAGGCTGCGGGGGATGAACTGTTTTGTCCTCTGGATGATGGAAACGAGGCCAGTAGACAAGAGCTTGTGTTAACATTATTTCCCCCAGAGCTAAGGTCAGGGGGACAGACGTTGTATTCTGTTGTAGTAGGATGAGGATGGTGATAACTGCTTCCTATACATGACAAAGACAAGAAAACACAAATTTTAAAATGTCTCGTTCATCCCCACTAATTAGGATTGAGAGAGTGACTATACTTATATGTATGCTTACCTGTGGGGGGTGCAGATGGATTGTAATTATAAGGGATGGAATCAGGACTAGACATATCATATTGATGATGATGATTGTACACAAGGGAAGGGGGGCAATATGGTTCAGACTTGATGGAAGTTTGATGATGTTGGTGTTGATCAAGGAGGAAATCTGTCGCAGTCCCCGGTGGATCCCCATTTGAGGGGGTATAGCCTGTCACTGTTGGAGGGTAGTAGAAGGCGCAGTCCGGGTAGCCGTTCTCATAACCTGCTTGACCGTTGTGTTGGCTGTGGGGGTGGTGATACGAGTGGGCGTGGTCGCTGACAGAAGACGTCATCACACCCGCAGACCCACCCACTGAAGAACCGTTTGCACACACACCGTACATCATATTGCTCATCAGTACTTCACTTTTTTCACAACTTCTGTCTATCAGAGTTGTCTCATGTCACTTGAAACAAGTTTATTTACTCTCTCATTGGGGCACTCTGAGATTTGAGACTGAAGCACTTTCACTGCTTGAGACTCTCACTTGCTTGTTTCCTTACAATTATTGATTATTAACTATCCTTCAATTCCTTTGTGGAAATTAAAGTGATCTTGCACAAAAGCTGCTTGAATTTGACAGTAATTATCACACAATCATTTTTTGTTTGTGAAATGTAGTTGTTCTCAGTGTGGCATGTAAACTGGCTTTGTTTGAGATTTAGTTGAGACTGGAGTTGATTTTGTTGGGAGAAAGTAGTTGGAGTGACTCCTCCTCGGCCCCAACTTTACAATTGAGGATTTATACAGATGAAGGAGGGCTCACTTTGCGGCTGACCACCTCTCTTTTTACAAAGTCCCTCCTCCCCTCATTCAACAACGTCTTGTATCTGATCAACAAAGAAATAAAAGCATTTTATTACGGGACCTACTTTTCCTTTCCCATAAACCAAAAGTCACAAACAGTTACAAGTTCTATGAAATTTCTTAACCAAACGCATACTCTAAAACGTTCCTCCTTATCATAAGGTATATCAAATGTTTGTGGCTAACCTGCATTCTTGCCTGGAGTGGGATATTGTGTAAAGAATGGAATTTAAAGTTTTATACATATAATTTTCATAAATTATTTGATTTTCTTAATAAATTGCCCAAAATTAATTAAGTTTTCAACCATTGGCTTGACATATTATCCTTACATCTAACCTTGAAAAGTTGATCGTTTGCAATTATTATTAATTCGTGCTTTTGGCTTGCATGTTATTGTTATTATTGTTCCTTATACAGATATACACTTTTACTCGTCAAAAGGGAGCGAGTTATTGCTTCTGTCAACTATTAAACGAATGGGATAAGCTTCCAGTCATAAAGGGTATCTGCAAACTGATCTCCCCTTTCTTAATTTTTCTAGGGTCATATACCATGGGGTACATAACAAAAACAAAGATACTTATTAGTAGCTTACCTGTGTTCTATGTAATATGTCGAGAAAGTCCACATGGGGAATATTAATTGTTCTGCATGTGTGATCATAAATCCTATCTTGTACCTTTAATATATGGATCACTCGTTTAAATGCAAAACAAATGGCATTGTTCTCTACAAAAATATGCAGATTCTCATTAATTTTTGTCCAGGAAAATGGCAACAAACACGAAATTTCACAACTGAAATGTTACAAATTCCGGAGGTAAAGCAATTAATAACCTCAAACGGGGACTGTGTTTCCAAAAATGATTTGATATTTGTTGTTTTACATTATTTTAATCTGACATAGTCACGTCATGTTTAACATATTTAAGTTGTTCTTTTTTGAGTGGACATTTTGGTTAGTGCATGTATGCCTATTAATACAATAAGTATAAACCCCCCACATTTATTTATGTAGCAGTTACACTACTGCATTGATTGGATGATAATGAGAGAGGATTTGACACACTGAGTAAGTAATTTAATCACTTATCTGACAAGTTGATGATCCCTGTCATTTATATATATTTTGGCTTATAAATATAAGCTAAAGTCAAACGTGATTGGGCTTTGAGACTCAAGTGTTGATATCTTTTTGGGAGTGATTAAATTGATAATCCCTTAAAATCAGAAAATCTTTGTTTATGCCAATTGCATAATGGACATTCCACACAGTCACTCTCAGGTAGGGATTAGCCGCGTGGCATGACAATCGGGAAAAACCAAAATAAAAAATCATTATATCCAAGTCGCTTATCGTGACAAAGTAAGCTGTATTTGCACACTGCCCCAACGACAGATATTATTATGCCCAAAAATATTAAAGATAGTGAGCACTTGAGGGATTATTTACAATGAACCCTTTTCTAACCAGCCTTGCACAACATCGTAATCTGATCTTGAATGTGATCGGGTTGACTTGACTCGAATATCAAATGACAGATCTCTTATGCTGGAAAAATATGCTACCGCTTATTTACCCTTACCTATATAAATATAAGTATGTATGTATGCATGTATATTATATGATTGAATTTTTAACAGAAATCATTTTCCGTTAAAACGTAGTTATGTAAAGAGAAAATCTTGAGCCCGTTGATGTCTAATATTTACACAGCTTCCCTTTATTGACAGTTCTCGGCTGGAAAGATGGATGAGAGCTAATTTAAGGCTCACTTTCATTTTCATTTGTTTTAGTAGTTTGAGGTTTATTGGATTTGGATTGCCAAGATTACATATGCATACATGAATGTTGGTAAACGATATCGTGTGTGGGGTCTCTCTTGTCCTTTTGTCTTGTCCATCCATTGTCACTTGTTTTGTGGTTTGGGAAGATTAGTCTTGTAAGTTAGATAGTGTCAGTGTCACTTAGACCTCGGTCCATTGAGTCAAATGAAATAGAGCATCCCATTTGGGCACGAGTCCTCTAGCATAAGAACATCCAAAACAAATAAGAAAGGAAGAAGCTTTGACTGACAATCGTTTGTGAATGAGAAGGAAAGGGTAAATTGAATTGCCTCAATGGGACTTACAATAATAATAATTTCTCTTGAGAGGGTAAACATTGCATTGTTACAAGACACTTATTATGTAGAAATGACCAAATTGTTTGTCAATACAAAGAAAAGTTGCATGCCATCATGAAACGTCAATATACTCTCAAGAGACAAAAGCTGGAAAGAATTTCAACAATTTATTATTGCAAAGATGTTGGGTCAAGCATAAAAGTCCAGCAGAGGTGTGAGACTTAATGATAAGGCCAACACTACCATCACTCATAAAAGTGACCAGTGTCAGTGTGACAACTGACCCACCCACAATCTCACTCTCTCCACATTCCTATCTGGGATCTATCACCAAATATTTTCATAATTCAAATAACTGGGTGAACCACCAGTTTTATCTTAAAATAGATCAAAAATATTCAAACTTTGAATGAAAGACATGGACATCAACTCCACCCATTGCTGTGTTGAATATTAACAATAATATATGCTGCATGAAATATGAATGAATTGGGAAAAGATTCTTGTGCATAATAAAGCAGAAAATTGCTGTAAGTACGCGAGAAATAAGGGATGAGTGGCTGGAGAAAGGGGTTGACAGAGGAAAAGAGGGCTAATTCTAATATTTGAGTTATTAAGAAGAATGGGTCCATTGTTGTAAGCAATCCTTGTCAATTAGAGATGACAGCTTGGCTAGAAGTTAAGCTTCTACCACTAGGTGTTTAATTCACTGAATATTGTCACTTGGACTTGGTTTTAATTAGGATTCCCTGTTATGTGTCATTTAGAATTAATCAGAGGAAAGCCAAGCGAGAAAAGTTTGTCAGTTGTGTCAACATTTGCAGTAGAGTAATTAATCCCTTGTTGGCTGAATCACGTTTCTTGCGTTGGCACTACAGATTGATTACGCAATTTAACAATTCCAAATTAAGACGCAAAGGAAAAAAAAAATATATAATAAAGTTATGTAATGTCCTTCAGTCCTTTTATCTATGTAAAGAAATGCCAAGAATTGGTCGGAAGAATGTTTTGTGATACTGAGCTCTCTCTCTCTCTCTCTCTTTTAGTAATGTGATTGACAGACAAGGGAATGGCTGCAATGAGCAACTGTCATGGCCTATCCAATTCAAAAAGACTCAAAACCCTCAAAACTGACAATTTAACTTGACTAAACTAGACAAGTTGGAGGCTTCTCTGTAAAAATCTTTGTTCGTTTCAAGAGTCCTAAACTTATTATTATTACATGACAATTACATGCTCATTGAGATTCATCCGATGACGATAAAGTTTGGACTATGACACTTTCCTCGAGATGTACAATGGAATGGCACAATAAATTCCTAAAGCAAGATATTTTCTCGTGTTCATGTCAATTATTGACAGAGCCAGTAGTTCTTCTTAAATGGTGTCATTTCTT
Organism: Proisotoma minuta; assembly: GCA_034698145.1. Classification (NCBI taxonomy): domain Eukaryota; kingdom Metazoa; phylum Arthropoda; class Collembola; order Entomobryomorpha; family Isotomidae; genus Proisotoma; species Proisotoma minuta. The sequence continues at coordinate 55,355 of JAQIXN010000016.1, read as the reverse complement.
GACTCCAACATTTGACGAGACGTCAATCTGCATCCTCATATTTCTTCATTATCATTATACATGCAAGTCCTTCCTCATTAAAATCTCATCCACCTATACATGTTTAAAAATTAAAATGTGCTACTCAAATAATCGATTAGCCAAGATTTTTACACTGCATTGGCAAAAAAATATTTATATAAAAGCATAAATGAAATTGGCTTTTAAATCCCATTCAGATTGACTGTTTGAGGGGGAAATATGTGTAGTAAGTGTTGTGTAACAACGTTTGTGGCTGGCCTCAGGTATAACACAAAGTCACGCAATCCGCAACAGAATCCAAAAGTGAGTGAGTATAATATAGGAAAGTATTTGTGGCCATAAAATAAAAAGAGAGCAGAATAAACCATGAGACATGAGATGGGAAGATAAGGGCGTTAAGTGCCCTACAATAACATGCAGAAAGAAAAGTAAAAGCTACCCAGGATTTAAAACATTTAATAATCATTGACTTCTGTATATGGTTTGGTATAACTTTGGCTGTTTAAGCGTGCCCAATTCTCCCACATTCCCTGGATTATAGTAAATGGACGTTTACATATATACGGCGAGTGGAAAGAAACATTTTATGTATTGCTCGTTCCACTTTCTCTCTCTCTCTCTCTCTCTCTCTTTCCCAGGACAGAGAAATCCAAATCAGAGACATGCATGGTCGTGTGCCTTGGACTCTGCACGACACCCACATTTAAGTACATGGAATACCTGTCCTACACTCAATTGCCAAGTTTGTGATTCATACTAGTATTGTGAGAAAGCGACTCTTGGGGTCTGATTCTCAATATTTAATATGCGTATTTTTCAATGAGAGAAAGTAAAGGGGACATCATATACATAAGTACTGTAAGGGTAAGGGGAACAAGCTTGGAAAAGTCAAATGAGCATGTAATCCCACTTTAAATCGCATCCATAAAGCATAACCAAAGTTGTTTTGCTTTGTTGGTATGTGTTGCTTTTCACTTAATAATAGCTTTTACCTTCGAGTCATAAGTTCTGTTGGCATTAAAAGGGACACGACATGACATGACTTGGCTAGCAGTCATATATGTATATGTATATATATAGCATGTATAGTCCGATAGTTATTTGAAATGGTCAATAATTTGACACATATTCATTCAACTGTTTTATGCATGTTACAAATACATACAACGCAAAGGTGTGTTACAAAATTTTGGAGTTGTGTTATTTTTGAGTATAAGATTACAGGTAATAGCAGGTTACAAAACTGTAGCATGAGATTGGAAAACATGATTCCACTTAAATTTAAAAAATTCTAAGAAAAGTTTTAGATCGCACTTGATTTCAGAAAAAAATATCTGTTATTAATTCAACTTTGTTTTTACAGAATTTAAAAAGTTTTCTCCAAAAGAAACTTGCCCATTTGAATAGTTTGGAAATTGTTTTTTTTTCTTGAGAGAAAATAAAAGTTTACCCTTGACACACAATGTTGAGTAAAGTAATAGGGAGGAAGTGGAATTATAACCTGGTGGCTGAATTGGATGAAGTTGGTAAGTAGCAGGGAAGTGAGTAATAATGAAATAAAATTGGCAGGAGCAGGGAAAGAGAAGTAATCCATCAAAATTAAGTGTCATTCGCTATTGGGGATAAGAAGATGTACGAAAAGTGAAACAAAACAAAAACAGACTCCCTTTTTTTCCTTCTACCAAATTGATTTCATTAGATTACGGAGCAGATTAAAACCACCCAGTGCATTATATCAACCAAATGTAACTAGCTATATAAATAAATGCATGCTGTCGTCTCAACTTTATCTCAAATTTCACCTTTGTGCAGTTAAATGAAATATGACATCCCAATAATGCAATTTTCTAAGCTATTTCATGTCTACAAAGAATTTATTGTTGGAATTGCAAAATAGTATGAGATTTGAAACATTTCAAATTTTACCGTGTAAAAGTAATGTGACACAAAAAGGGCATATTGTTTTTTTTTGTCAACTATCCTTGTCATGTCCACTAAATATTTTCATTTTGTTGATGAGTCGTGTCATTCAATTTTGATTCAATGATGTTCGGCAAGTCCAAGCTTTTTGTTCCAAGTGGATTTTGGAGAAGAGCAGATTGTGCTTTCTGAATTAGTTGCGTTAGTGTAACGGGGCCATGACCCCTAATATCTGAAGGAATTGTAATTCCGGAGGATCGGATATCTATTAGCGAGTCGTCAAAATCTACAAGACCAATTGCACTTTCGGGCTCGATTGTGCTTTTAGAAATTATTGCACTGTTATTTTTATTTTTGGTAGCGGAATTTTGGGGAATGTTTGCCATCGAAGAGTCCACATTATATAATGCTTTATTGGATTTTGTTAGCACATCCTCAAAAAACGATTTGTAGGGTTCTCGCAACTGGAACTTGTTGAGCTCGCTGAATCTGATGAAGTGAATAAGACGAAGATCTTTTTCAATTCTGCTTGATGGAGGATTCATCATTGGCTGGGGTAGGGGAATGTCCCGCAAATGCGTTGGACCACTTTCTAGGTAATTCGGATGATTCAAAGGACCAAAAGTTGGAGGATAAAGTTTCACATTTTCAAATATTTTCATGGATGGGACTGGAATCTCCCCTTCAATAACCCCATCAGAGCAAAAATACACCTATATTTATATAAATTTAACAGATCTTATATAATTTAGATATTTTAAAAATGTCAATCAATTTTCAGAACTAACTTGTCTCAATCGGCAGTTGGCATTAATTATTAGCCTCACAGTCTCAAAATATCTAGTTTTATAAATTCTTTGAAGCAAATAATCGAGGTCCACGTGAATTTCATTCCACCCAATTTCTAAAGCGAGAGGAAGCTGGCAAATAAATGGCATCTTTTTAAGACTCGATGGGCTAAACCAAGTGGCCATATTAAATCTCCGAAGAAATCCTTTGTTATCTAGCACTTGGACTTCAAAGGAAAAATTTCTTCTGAAATTCTTCATCACAACCACCAAATGAGCAAGAGTTATATGTAGAGCTGTAAACTCTTTTCTGGGGGCTTGGATATAAGTCCCTTGACTATTTTTCGTGTTTACTAATTCCAAAACATGAAATCTTGTCGACCCATCAGTTTCCACACGGCGTTTTATATGACCAAGTCCCAACTGGATATCAGATTTATCATGTAGTCTTACAATTAGTTGACAAATCAATTAAAGCTAAAAAAAAAAAAAGTGCAAAAAAAAAACCTGCTTTTCCCATATTCCAAGTGAACCCTTCTCGGACGCATAGAAAATTGAGAAAAAGTAATGAGATACGTCCATCGTGTCAACTTTATCCCGTCCCCTATATTTGGATACAGAGTTAGTAGAAGATTTCGAACCAGCGACGGATTCAGTGGACAATATGAATTTTTCATAAATTGAGGTAGCATTCGAAGAAGCTGCATTTTGTGGGCTTGTCATTATTGAAGAAGAAAAAAACTTTTTCAAGTCCCAAAGTCCCAATTGGTCTCAAGTTCTCTTTCTCTTCCTCTCTTGACCTCTGTTCCGTGTTCTTTTCTTTGGGTCTTCTTCTGACTAAGCGTCTTCTTAAAAGTCTCTCTAGAGGATTGGATCGGTTTTAAACGGTGCTTCTTTTGGTCACATTACATTTTAACACTATAATGGAATCATTCTTTTTATGATTGAGTGGATTGGAGTGTGTGGGGAATTGTGGATGGCGAGAAATTTTTTCTTGAGCCCAGTTTTATTTTGTTATTGTTGCATTGTTTAGCGTTAGTTGGTTGCCATTGGCCCCAAGTGTTTGCACATTGTTCGCAATGATTGATCATGTTATTGGATTCTTTTCGGGATTTGGTAAGTTGGACATCGTTGGTTATTGGTCGTCGATTGGACATGGGGTCACCCATCGGCGTCAGAGCCAGATCATCTGAGCGTATCATCATATATGGCCCAAGAGTAGTGTGTCCCATCGTAGGAATATGAGCAGAGTAATATAATCTAATGCTTTGTGGGGAATTGTTGGCTGAGGACAGATGTGTTTGAGGCTGACAGTACAAGACGGATCACTGAGGAAGGAATGAAAGGATCCGTGTCCAATCCAAATAATAATAGACAAAGATTGACACAGAAATTAAAGGGAACTCCCCAAGGTATTCTCTATACTTTATAATAATATGATTATGGCCATGCAAATTCCAAAAAATTCTGCATTGCACTCTCTCGGTGCATCACATCGGGAGAAACGGTAACGAGAGAACGGTCGGGGCTTGTCAACGGGCTTTGATGGATTGGGCTGTGAAGCTGACCTGTAGGCCACTTTTATTTTCAGCCGACTACACTTCCATTTTTTAATCCCCCCAAAAAAGAAGTCATGTTCTTAGACAGAATTGTTGTCAATGGGCCACAAAGTGATCAATCATCATCCCCAAAAACAAACGCACCAAAAAACTCATCCCCCAAAAAACATACGATCACTTTAAGCTTTGCAACAGCTTTATGTTTTGGGACAAAACGTGATAACATATATACTTTATGTAATTCTATTTTGCTTAGTATTCATGGCCAATATTTCCTGACCTTGCATTTATTACCCAACATCTTTATCAACTATTTAATCTTGAGACTTAAATGTTGTTTAAAGATTAAAGTCATTTTTCTTTGCATTCTAATAATCTTTTGAGTCATTGATTTCAAAGTCATCTTTACAATAAAATTGAGCAATATTTAAATGTACATTTCTGGAGCAAATTTATGGTTTTGAGAAGAGAAAGCAATTTAAAAATTTCAAAAGTAAAAAGAAATATGAATTTCAATCAAGTCCGACAACAAAGTGAAGGGTCGAGTTTGGCATCTCGCGTTTTGTGTGGTAGTAGAAAATAGGGGAGCAGTTGCAGCAGTTGAAGAAAGATGTAGAGGGTTGCGAGACAAAGGGAATACGGACCACGCTTTTCATGGAACGGTTTCGATAATCTTGCAGACGCAGATTAAATTTTTGAAGTAATGTTACAATAAGTGCGAATTATATTTTTCAAACAAGAGGAAAATCATTAAATGTTTAATTTGTTTAAACGTCTTTATTTCTTTAATTATTACTTTGTGATTGTGTAGGGTCTTTGATTTTTGTTTGCAAAGGAACTGATTAAAATTACATAATTACTTACAAGTGTTAACAGTAGTGTGAATTATTATCTTTATATGAATTTAACCTTTCAGCTTTTTATAACACATTTTATTTATTCTTAATTGTCTAGAATCTAATTTATTTTTTACGTATTGTTTCATCATTCGTTTTCATTTTAAAACAAACGAGACCGCATCCATTTTTTGTAAAGTTTTAATTATTGCGTTACAAAGCTTTATGTAGCATAAAATAAAAGTAATTTATTATTTGTTTTTTCTCCTAAATCTAACTTTGAAATGCACAATAAGTGATGCTGCCCTTGTTTTTATTTGGTTTACTCAGACGGTTTAAATTATTATTATAATTTAGCTTTTAATTTGTAACATGTTACGTATTTTCATTGCATAAGTCAGTTTAATAAATACATACATCTTGTACATTTTAATAGGTACGTAACAAACGAATATTATTTATTTATTGCATAGAAATACTGTAGATTCTACAGTGTAGAAGTCATGTAAAGCTTAGCAGATTAGGTTATGAATTGTCTTTTTAAAGTTAAAATTATTATTGCTATCAATTATCATATATTCAAGCCTATTTAGCTCAATTGATAATATTCAGGGGCATATTCACTCGAGATCGATGACAAGAAGTTGAGGTCACTGGTATCAGATTGTTGTTGACCGGAGGATTCACCAAAATAAGGATGTTGATGTTGATTTGGATAGTTTCCATTATTCCCACTGCTCCCACTTACTGCATACTGTTCTGAATTACTACTGTGGTGACCGTGGTGGTTTGCCTGATGACCATGTTGATAGGAATGATGCTGCTGGTAGCCTTCATCTTCATAGTAATCGTTGGGATTTGTCGATATCGGGATTTCATAAAAGCCATCTCCACTCCCTGCTTCATTATTACCAGGGAATGACTGCGACGAGGGGTGTGGATTGGACGTGGAACTGGAATTTGCGGACGAAGAATTATATGATGAAGTTGATGAGGATGTTGCAGAGTATATTTGATGATGAGGATAAGCTCCCCCAGCATTGGGGTAGGATTGTTGAGTATGGTAAGGATTTGAGGTAGATGAAGACGAGGCAGATACCGTTCCGGAGGCAGTATTAGGATATGAAGAGCTGCTGCTAGGGCCATAACCGACTTGTTGCTGTTGTACATATTGGGAAGAGTAACTGGCTGACATGGATGACGAACTACCTCCTACAACCCCACCAGCCACGACACCTAGTCCCCCATAAGTTCCTGGTACTGCCGAGTCTCGAATTCCGGGATCCAAATTTTGACCATGTCCATATCCCGGTGGGTTAGAGGATGAATAAGGATTGTAGGGTTGACCAGACGAGGAAGGATAGGCAGCGTTGCTGCTGCAATATGCAGAAGTCCCTGTTGCTGCAGAGTTTGGGTTGTGACCGTAGGCAGAGGATAGTGGGTCACTGCTTCCTTGTTGATGAGGATATCTGCCATGGTCTAAAGTACTGGGGTGACCCACAGGGATATTAATTCCTGGAATTGCTCCTTTTGGCAAGGATGAAGAATTTCTCATTTGAAATGTTGATATGGAGGATCGGGATGATTGAGGATGTCCTGAGAATCCGTTGGGATAAGAATTATCCATTGTACCCTTAAGTACCGTTCCTCCGTTTGAATTAAAACGGCTATATTCCATTTGACTTTGTTGTTGTTGTTGTTGCATTGCAGACTTTGATTTCTTTGAAGTAGGCCCAGTTCCAAGTTTGGATAAGTTTGTAGTGATTCCAGAAATACTAGAATTTTTACATGCGGAATATTTCAACTCTTTTTCTGACATGGATCCTCGCATTTTGTTGTTGGAATTATTATTGTCATACGTGTCAAACATTAGTGGCTCTGATTTCTCTAGCTTTGGATTTATATTGCCAACATGCAGCTCTTCTGACTTTAAAATGAGAGCATTGTTGTTGTCTTTATAAAACGATGAATTGTTATTTTCAGTATTGGATGAGGGTTCGAGAGAAGAAGCTTGATTGTTATGAGACGAACCCTTAGGGGCTTTTGATTTGGGGGTACTTTTGTTGGTGTGTTTGGTGATATTGGTTGTGGAAGGTGAAGAGCAAGGAAGGGGCTGGGTAAGATCACAACTTTGGCAACTCTTCTTGTCCTCTGGGGATGAAAGAGGGGACGACGCCGGGGACTTGTCTTCTTTCTTTGGAGATTTCCCATCTTTGGTATCTGATTCGTCCCCACTTTTCGTTATTGTTTGTCGTTTATGCTGTAAATATATTTAAATAAAGTAAGTACATTTGAAACGTTTGAAATAATTTTAAGGGCATACCTTCATCCTCCTATTTTGAAACCTGCACATATAAAAATAACAGGGTAATATGTTAATAATGCTTCCTATATGGCCATATATACTTATTTAATGTAATTAGCTTACCACACTTTCACCTGTCTTTCTGACAGGTCGAGAGATGCTGCGATCTCAATACGCCTCGGTCTACATAAATATTTGTTGAAATGAAACTCTTTCTCCAATTCCAAAAGTTGGGTATTAGTGTAAGCCGTTCGGAGTCTTCTGGGAAGCCCATTTTCCGCTGGAAAAAATAAGCAGAACAATGTTTACATGCTATTTCCCAAACAATCAATCAATTAATTACTGGGGAGGAGAAATAGTTAGTGACAAGTATGCCACGCATATTTAACAAACATCTCATTTTATCAACATTTTGACTAAATTAGGATTTCTTTATTCATTTTTCTTTTGGTGTAAGTGAAAACTCTTAAACTCATATTTAAGAGGCGGAAGTCACCACATTGCTAAGAAAAATGATTGATCTCTTTCTCTCTCTCTCTTTTGTATTTAAGAGTTTTGTACATTTGTGACTTACTACTTTTGTCTAAACTAAACTCTGACTTGGTTGTGAGTGAGTGACATGACAGACATTGAGACTTTTGACTGTATCGTTCACATCTCTTCTCAAAATCTAGTTCTCTTAGCCAAGAAAAATATTGAAAAGTTATAGTTTGCTTGCCGCATGAGAATGAGGAAAACACTTTCCAAACTATTATAGTATGCAATACATGCAGTTAGGTTAGCACACGATACGACCGGAAAACAAACAACAACATCTTCATCTCTCTCTCTCTCTCTATTCTATTTTTTTCTTTTATAACTAAACTCAAACTCAAAACTTCCAAAAAAACTACTACTACAACAAAGGATTCCAACCTTGCATAACATTCAGCCTTTTGTTTAGGAAAGATCCAGTTTTGATCCATTCTCCCTTCATGCAACCAATATCATTTATACACAAGATGGGTTATGGATGCAAGAATTTAGGAACTTTTCCTCTAGAATTTTTCCAAGTTTGTTAGTAGTAGGGAAACGGAGAAATATTTTGGAGCTTTACTTTGGATAATTTAATACAGACCCTTCACAAAGGGTGGAATAAAGGGCTATTGTATTGTATTTATATGCCGTCATTGTGTTCTCACTCTGGCTGTCACCAAGAGAGAAAGCTAAGAGAATGGCAGAAGAAAGGTGGAGGATGAGTTGAGTTTTTTGTGCTAGAGGATTAAGGCGGATTTCTCATTTCTGAAATTCTGATCGGTTTGTGGCTGGCTTATCTTGTTGGGGAAAACTGGCGGAATCTTCTTCTATTGTTGTGTCCCCTCACAAACAAAAAGACATTCAAAGGGCTGGATTTGGATCCATATTTCTATTGGACATTTCCTTCGTCTCATTTATATCCCAATAAAGCTGTATGATAATCATATATAATACTATTTTGTCGGCTGCATTGAGTGAAAGTTGATGCAAATGAAAGTAAATGATTGTGTATGCAAAGGTCGTGGGATGATGAACATTCTGTTACTTATTGGAAAGTGTCGTGTGTGATGGTCAATATTACATGTAGCTTTGGTGGAACATGAAGGGTTATCTGAGAGAGATGGTCCCATTTGTCTCCTCTGATTCATCGGCCACACGTGACCTGAATTCCAATCATTTTCTTGAAGCGTTTATATATGTACGTATCTTGTTGCAAGTCTTATTGTAAGTAAGGAGAATATGTTTTTTTTTGTAAAAAAGTAGTGTTGTGATTTGAAGGTCTACTACCACTCGCCTTTCAATTATTTTGTTCTCATTTCGATTTGATACAAACAAGGAAATCTTAGCACGTCAGAATCCACTTTTTCTTTACTCCTTTTGTCACGGTACAAACTTATGTTATGTTACGCACATTATTGAAACAAAGGGTAGACAAACGACAAATTTTGAGACGCATGTCATAAAATGAAATAGCTTAGCAAGAGATAAAGCGGAGCAACATGTTGGTCATAATATTACTAGATGTTTGAGGTTAAATCTCAGTTGTGTAGAAAAGGCCCCTTGGGAATATTTTCAAGAGCTGACAAAGTGTAACATTGTTTGATAACATTTCAATTTTCTAAAATTTACCCTTTCGAAAAAAATCTTTTAGAACAAAAAAAAAGTTAATCAATAAAAGTAAATTGCAAGCTCAGCGAGAATTGAGGCTTCCGTTGATTCCCACTGATATTCAAACTGTGACATGAATTTAATTCCTTATTGTCAATACTTTTTTTATTTATTGGATTGAATGACTGTCTAATATTTACACCTTAACACATTTATATACTAAGGAGAGGTTTCTAGTAGCCGACCACACCACAATGGAACTTTGATGCAGACAATTGAAAAGGATGGACAATGACGGGAAAGAGTTAAAAGTGACAGAGTGTGGAGAACAAAAGAGGAGATCTTTGAACTTGGATGGATTGAGATGTCATTTATTTATTTCATTCTCTTTGGGTCTTATATTTTGGAACAATTCCGCCTTTAATAATATTTTTTGAGAGAAAGAAGGGAGTTTTGTGATGAAAGGAATTGGCAAGTCATTTCGGATATCCAAGCAAGCCAGGCGAGTCAGCATGTGACAAAATACAAGAGTTTGAAATGAGCCTCAACCGTTTAAATTCATTCTGACTCAAATCCATTATTCATCTCATCATGAGAGCCAACAACATTCATTCATGCTGAGTATATTTCCACCAGGGAAAAAGAACAAAACCTATATATAAAACCGCAACAACAAGACGACTGATCGGATGACACACGGAACCATCACTCATTTTGATGAGAATAAACTAATTTTCATCATAATTTTAATTTCATATTATCTCAAAAAGTTTTTAGCTTCACGTACTGTTTTATTCATGTACGCATTCTACATAAATACTAGTAGAGGTACCTATAATACTTAGTAGAAAGTTTGTTGGGGGGAAATAGTTTTCACAGGTTTAAACTAATCCATCTTCTGTACGTCTTCTTAATCCAAAGCAAATTCCACAAATTGTTGTTACCAACTTGTAAACATCATTTTAATGCCGTATTAGCCTCAGCTACAATTCACTCTTTGAATGTGTCAATAAAAAGACAATTTTTTGTCCAACTGAATCATGCATCTTTTGTGTCTATGAAATCCAAACCTAAGCCGAATTTAAAATTTCTTTTACTTTATATAAGTACATGTAACATCCTCTCATTCATTCACATGTAGAAATAAATATAAAATTTATATACATACGTATATGCTTGATTTTTGCTTGATCATGGCTTAGGATGACAAAAAGTGTATACAAAACAAAATGCTTCAATTTAAGTATGTGTTAAGGTAGAAGGCATATTTTATTTATATACATGTATAATCCATGTCTCTAATTTCTCTTTAATATGCCCACAATGCAACACAGATATAAGATGTCGATATTATCTGGTGACTTTTTCTGCATTTGCTTCATTGCTACTCTTCGTAACATTAAAAAAAGAAGATGACAGTTTGTGACAATGAATGAGCTGATTGAAAGTGTTAACGTCGGTGGGTCGGTGGGATCTCCTGTGGCTTTCAAACAACAGCGGAATAATAAATAAATAAATGGCTATTTTACACCCTGCCTCAAACCAAACTGACTCGGCACTTTTCTTTCTTGACTTCCATAAAATTGAGACTTCATTTCATGTATCATAAAAAAACGTACGACATGTGTCTCTATTTTATGGAAACTTTCCCTCACATTCAAAATGATCCCATTGATTTTAGAAATAGTTAAGATATATATATTTATATAAACTTATTAATTCCGGTCTGAATTTTAATGACCCTTCAGTTTTAGGTCTCATCCTGTCTTATAAATTCTGTTTCAGAAAACGGCTTTGGCTGTCGATGTGCATAGATAGAAGCTACCCTTGACGCTGTTTTGTGCTTTTTTGGTGGGTGGAATGGATTTGAAGTCGGTGGGTTTGTGAGGAAAAAGCGGAGTCATCAATCACCCGGGATCTCTCACCCTCAGACTGAATCAGTCAGATCAGATCCAATACTTCCCGTGTTCAACAGTCTTACCTGATCTCATCTCAACCTAACTAACTAAACTAATCCTCCTCATCACTCCACAAAAGTATCCAAAATAACCAAACTCATCCACTTAATTCAACGGCAGTTGACTCATTGATAAGAATAATCCCATTTTATAATTTGTTTTTCCTCCGATATCAAGAGTTCTTTGCAGGATTTTATGTTTAAAGTTGGTTGATGAAAATGAATGAATTTAAACACCACAGGATTTCCACTTTTAAACAAATAAATAAATTCCCTTAAAAGAAAACAAAAGGTTGCTCAAAACCCATTGACATTTCCCATCAAAATTTGAGAATGAGTTTTGTCTTTTCGGATGATGGAAGCGAAGCGTGTAACGTAAATGTCTTAATATAGATATTTATAACAAAATGAAACAAAGAAGTTTGGTTTTATGATGCATACCTTGGTGGTTATTCTTCCGAGTCGTCTTCTTTTCTTTCATCCACGGGTATTCTGCAAATCGTTTTTATTTTAAATGTCATTTTATCAACAAAAAAAAGACATTTAAACAATTATACCATTGGTTCCTCCCGAATTTGTAGTGTTTCCGGTGGTTGGTGGTGCAGGACCTTGTCCGCCGCAGTAAATTGAATTAGGTGTCGCAGGGTGACCAGGACTAAGATGTTGGTTTTCCCCCGTTTGTATTCCTAAATTGGGGACTGCGGCCATAAAGTCAGCCATTGAAGGTCGAGATGATGGTATGAACCCTGACTCTGAGGATTCAAATCCTTCGAGAGAGTCCATCTCAACGGAGCTGAGAATGGAGGATGACGCTGGACTACTGGACGAATGTAGTAGCCTTGGCCAAGTGGGTGACGAACTTATGGCCACCCTGTCAATCATCACTACAACAAACTTTCACCACCAAAAACAATCACCTTCTTTTATCAGCACACGAATATAAACCCTTTGATTATGTTAATTTTTCTATTGCTTTCACTTTTCTTCTTTTTGCTTTCACCACACGCACATTTCATTTGTGAATAAAACCAAATGTTATCTTCCATTGTCCCATTGAACACTCGTCCCTAACAAATGTTGGGTAAAAGAGCAACTTTTCACAGCAAAAGAAAGTCTAGTTTATTGTTATCATCCCAATAAAAATCATCCCCTTCCTTCCTTTTTCTTGGACATTTATTTTTACGGTATTATTACAACCACCCTCTGGCTCACATACACACACACATGTAGATAGTTTCAGTATCTCTCGATTTTATGAACAACTTGTTGGTATCATCTCCACCCTCTTTTTACAATTGAATTATGGGACTTTCACCCACAAAATAAGTATCTCTGTTTTATTTGTGGTTGGTCACTTTTCACACTTTCTTGGTAAGGACAGCTCCATAAATCTTTGGGGAAAGGAGCACGTGTTGAGTTGGTCTAAGGAGAGAAAGAGATGCCATGGGTGAAATGAAGAGGAACCAAGAGGAGCAATGTTTCTGTTAGGGAGGCTCAGCCAGATCTGCCACAAAACTAGTGCCGAGAGGGTTGATCCTGCCCAAAACTCAAACATCCAACAAATACATGCCCAACACCAACTTTTTACGTCTCCCTGCTTAATCTTAGCCAATGCTTAGTTTTTTAAAGCCAAGTCTCAGTAGGTACAACTAAATGGTTATGGTTAGGCTTGAATGAGGAAGGGCCAATTTGTTTGGAAGGTGGACAATAGTTGACTACATACATTGAATTTGTGAAGGAGGAGAGAGTCGCAATTAAATCTCACCCCCTTCACTCACCTGCTCTTTATTGCATGAAATATGGACGTGTGGTTTTAGCTAGCAAAGCCATTCCATTGGACACGGTCTCACATTCTTAATCTATGTGTGGGTGGGAGTAAGCCAACCAAAACAGGTTCATACTAAAAAAAAAACTTTGTTGTATGCGTGCATATCTTGCCTAACCATTTTTGACCAGTTTTGTGTATATGCATGTTATCCATAAAATGGCAGCTTATTTTTTAAAAGAATTATCAAAAGAAATACGTAATGCAAATCAATTTTAGAAGTAAGACAGGAAGTTGGTTGTACTGTCGCTTTTTACACTTTTTACCCTGCTCCCGTTGACTCTTGACTTTTAAATTTCTATTATATATTTTTACATGGCTTCTTTTACGTATAAATAGAAAGCGGAATGAGAGAGACATATTTTACTCGTGGTGTGATGCCATATGTTGTGTTCCTTGTTTTTGAGGATGTTGAATGGCTCATATTTAATCTTAATTTGTTCTCGTGAGTCGGCCTCGTGTATATTTCCAACAACTGAATAAAATTAATGAGTAAGTGGGGTGGAAAAAGGAAAGGGAGGCAGCAATATCAATTCTAAACTTGAGCACACAAGAAATCCCTTTTTTCTTGGCTCGATAGATAATTCTTGAAATTTTTAGTTGTCACAGACAAAGTCAATGGCAAGTAAGTTAAATGACACAAAAGAGTGTTGAAATGGATGAAGAGTCGCAGTCTTTAATCCTTTTATATTTTCTCACTCATTGTAATAAGCACAATAGTCTTTGTGTGTTTGTTTGGGTGGATTTTGTATTCTTACTTTGAATGAAATACACTGTGCTTATTTAAAGACTTATTTAGTCCAAATACAATTTATACTAAGCTATGTGTTAATTACATTTTTGTTTTTATGATTAGAGGGATAAAAATTAAAGCTAAAGACGAAAGAACATGAACTTTGGTTGTATAGGTAATGAAAGTGTAATGGGTTAGTAAGACATGGGATTTTTAGTGGACTTTTTATTTCTCCTCAGAGATTTGTGCATAAATTAAGGATTTTAGGAGATTTCTCCTAGAGATTTTATAGTTCGGAGCATAATAGGTAACGGAATAATTGAAAAGGGTGAAGGAGAAAGCAAAGGATGGATTTAGTTTGAGCTCATAATTCATGTGCGCTCGAGATGGCCATTTTTCATTTTTTTATGCAGGGATGACATGGAGGCCGGGATAAGCCATTGTTCTCCTCTCTTATCCCGGCTCAAGCATATTTTTATTAACAGATTTAATAGCCCAGTTTAGCTATCCACCAGCAGAGAAGAAGTAAGTAAATTATTTCATCCGTGTTCTCAATTAGGCTTCAACTGCTCCCCGACTACTTGTTAATTGGGCACAGCAGGAGAGGAAACTTTCTCCCGAGGTGAAAGGAGTAAAAATATAGTAGCCCTTGCTTTGGTTTGGATGGAGTGATAACTTTTGATAAGAGGCCGTTGAGGAGGACTGACACCAGGTCGTAAATCACGATTAGAGGTGACGGCGTCCACTCTGATTCACAGTGTCCAGTTTATCTGGAGATGACCCCCATCAATCTCTCTCTTATCGCATCATCTACAGGCCACACGACAGGACAAAGGACTAACAACCAGTCACTCAAAATCACTGTTTCTCCATGTTTCTAAATTTAGAAAGTACTTATATAGTGTATTTGTACGTACAAACAAACTAAAAAAAAGATAAACACAATGCTGATATTTGTATGTACAAAAAGAGAACAATACATATGAGTAAAAGTAAATAATATGCATTATCTGTTTCACCCCCATATAGTAAGAAAATAATTCACATGTAAAAGTCTCAACCTTTTCAACCCTTGACCACTGCCTCCTTTTTTTTATATATAAAAAAAGAACTTTATAGCTTTCTCTATTTTTTTGAAGGAAAGGACATTGGCTATCTTTGTGTCGCCGATATCTCTATACTTTCCCTTCTTTTTTTCTGAGAAAGAAGAAGGGTCATGGAGAATCAAGGCTGGTTGCAACACTGGGTAAAGAAAAGCAGTGTCAGGGGACAAGCTAACGGTGTGTTTTGCATTTATGGTGACATTATGTGAAGTGAATCGTGTAGAAGAGGGAGATAAGACACCTTCGGCAGTTCATAAAACTGAGGGACATGAATATTTAGAAAAAAGCAACGGAGGAGCCATAATTACGCTCTGCTACACTAAAGCTCTTTCATTGTCCTTGCCTTGCATTGTCTCCCGTAAATGTTGATCTGAAAGGGTAGGAGAAAAGATGCTCTCTCTTTATAATAATAATACAAGTTGATGCATTCATTCCGGACGGAACTCTGGTGAAATCTCTTTTGCTCTCTCACTTGTTCTTGTATGTAGATACATACATAAGAGTGGGGTTTAGTTATTGCAGTGTTCCACTTGTAAATATATGGGGAAGGGATGAAGAAGAGAGTTATAAAATAATGGATGTGAGTTAAGGGAGAGCTAGAAAAGAATCAGTTTTAACTTAGGATCAGCCGGTGCCTTCCTCTGGCCATTTCCGATTTCTTTCTCTTGTGGAGAAAGTGGCAGTGTTGGGGAGAAGAGGATTACAAATGGGGAGCAATTCTTGACTTACTCTTGAGCACTCTCGTTAGCATAAGCCAAATGGCTTCTTCCTCCAAGTAAACATATGGCGGGCGACATCACGACCAACCAACTCATCACACAACTCAAGATAATATGCAGATTCGGGAGAACTACAATAAACTCAAATTCCTCCACCCAAAAAGCAAGAGCAAGCCAACAATTATTTTCTACTTAGGACCAAAAGACAAAGAGAGACTCACATGAAGAGTCACATGTTCACATTGTTCCCTTCTTTCTTGTTGATCCCTCTCAATTGTTATGTCCCAAAGTTTATAAATCCTAAAGCCTCCACGCTTATCTGACCAAGACCACATCAACCGCATGCAAAGAGAGTTTCTCATATTATTCTTACATGTTCAAGTGAAGGTAAATTCTTCTCAGCATTTCCTCACACCACTAATCTTACAATTGCTTCTAGTCAGAAAAACATTGTATGGCTCACAAACAACTCACATCCTTTCCTCCTCTCATATTAAAATGCGATTAAGGATTGCTAGTACCATGCATGCAGATGACTTTTCTCGACCTATTTCGCATACCTCAGAGTCGAGAGTATATTATTATTATTAACAAAGTTTGACAGAATCATCCAAGTTTTGGCTATTATTACATACATATATGACCGACCAACAAAAAACTACTACCTTCTACGTAAATAAATAGTCAAGGGGAAATAAAATTCTGAAAAAGCCAGCCATGATGAAGTAAGGGAAACCCTATAATTTGTGCCCAACAATTACGACTCATTTTTTACCTTCTTCCATCTCAAATTTGATGAAAGGGTTGTCATTATTCGTTGACGGAATGTTTACATGCTTCACTTTACTCCAATTAGGTCTAAGGCTAAAAGTCTATGAGTCAATTTTGAGGTTAAGTTGAAGTTAAAGGTGGAGTAGAGAGAGTTAATGGCCATTTCTCATGTAAATCCACTACTTCAGCAACTCGACTATATACACGACATGAAAAAAAGAGTAAATAAAATAGCAAAGTTTAGCCTAAAAATTCCATAAACTCTTTTTCTAGTTTATGAAAAAATGAGGAGATAGTTAAATAAATTGGTTTGCCTTTCCTTTGCTACCAGACACAGAATTTCACAAGGAGAAAGAGCAAGTGTTGCGTATTTTATTTAAGAAGTTTGAAGAAGAAAGAAATTTCCTCATGTTATTATTTTGGCTGTTGGATGAAACTAATTTGTAGACTAATCAAGGAGAAATAAAATGGTAAAGTTCTCCCTCTCCTGTAATATAACTGAAGAGTTTTTACATCCATAAGTAATCCCTTATTCCCCAATTATGCAGTGTGCAAACAGCCCATTTATGCCCCACTAAATATTTGCCTAATGGCTCTGCCCAAATTATTACTTTAATTTCAAAATGCTAAGAAATAAACAATGGGAATTAACTGGCAAAAATCGTGTACAAAGTCAACTCTTACACAATTTACTCGGAAAGTTTAAGTAAAATAAAAAGAAAATAATAAAATGCATAATGCTTATTAATGTATAAGTTGGAAATGTATTTAGATCAAAATGAATCATGCAAATTCGAATTGATTCCTGACTCAGATGATTTGGTCATGTGTGTAGTAACTAAAAGAGAGTTTAGCCCCTGAATTGTATTAGGAGAAAGGGAAGGGTCGGTGTTTGGGGTGTCGAATGCGTGGAAGGGTGAGTTGTTTTGTTTGTGTCGAGTTGACATGCGAGAATGATGTATCACCCATGTCTCATCAAACTCTTCAAATCTGAAATGAATGCTCTTCCAAGTGATAGGGATAGATATCTCGGTAATACTAATACTTGCTGGGTCATCCTGGAGAAAGTGCAGCCAATAATAATAATTCATTACTTTCCACAATCATTTTTCATCTTTCTTTCTCCAACAATGAACAAGAGGAAACAGGAAAGAGAAGAAAGATTTAAAAATCAAGCATCATATATCTATAATATAATATAAAAGAGATGGTCAATAGATGGATCAAATCTCTGCAAGATTTCTTTTTCAAAGTTGAAAGATGCACAAAACTCTCCTTTTCCATTCTATTACAAGGATCAAAACAATGAATTGGGAAGGAACACAAAAATATATAAAAGAATAAAAAATCTTTACAAAAACTCTCAGAATCCAAAATGTTCTTGATTTCTAGTGTATCTCTATAATAGTAGTAATAGTAATAGTAAGGGCGATCAAGTTTTTGGCCGGTTTTGTTCAATCTCATTAATATATGCCAATGAAACCCATTATTACGTAGGAATGGAACTAGGTCTACAAAGATCCATTTGTCTTGTGTAGAAAATGCATACGCCTTCCTCAGTTTGGCTGCCTTTGGGCTGAAGAATGGAATAAGATTTCACGTATGTATGTATATAGTTACCTCCGCAGGTTAAAAATATGATGATGTGATGTGATGCGTAAGTTAATTGACACTTGTCGATTTATAGATGAGCCCAATCACCTGTCTACAGAAAGTCGACGCCCGGAAGGAATAACATTTGAGCTCTGAAATTCATTCCCCTTTCGCGTTATGAAAATGAGTTGAAATTATTTTGTTCTTCAAACATTGAAATTAGTAGCAATTTGTTACAGTGCGCTAAATGACCAAAACTGACAAGACATGGCTAAATTATAGAACAAATATATATAATACAACTCGCATCCCATCACATTTACTTTGTTTCTCATGTACTTAATAGTTGGTGGCATTATGGGATGTTTTGAGCTCGGTTGGTTTTGGTTGATGTGACTTTAATTTGCATCTGGAGTCTACACAATTATGAGGAGTAAAGACAGAAATTGGTGGCTGGGGTGAGAGTAGCTAAAGGGGTAAAGTTTTACTCCAAGTTTTCGAATTTCCGATCCCATCTCCTATCATATCGGATTATTTGGCATCCAACTCCAAAGCAAAGTTGTTCCTTGGATTTTGGTGGTTTAGTTGTAAAGTAATCTGGGTTCTGTTAAATTTTAATACGTTTCTCTCCTACTTTATTCCCCCATTAGGGTTAACTATGGCAGGATTTGGGGGATGTGTATGCAAAAATAAGTTGATTAGATTTGTGAGTGAGGATTGGGGATTAGTGCTCAAATTGAATGACCTCTCCGCCACGGCTTCTGATGGCGGATGGAAGAAAGAGGTGGGATTTGGAGCAACTATTTAATTATGCATGGATTCCTCTTAACACAACTCAATCATCAAAAGTAGAGAGAAAAAGAGAATCCAAAAACTACTTTCAATAATCCACCACTTTCCTATGCATTAAAAAACTCCCGAAATGAAACTCGACTCAAAAAAATCAGAGCAAAGCTACCAAAGCGTCACTTTTCTTTCCCGTCTATTCTTCTCTCTCTCTCTCTCAAAATGTTGTTTGCTTCTTGGATTTACTTTTACTTACTGGAAGAATCTCATCCAATCCGTTCATTTTACTTGCTAATATCAACACAACAGAATAAAAAGAAGAGTCTCTCATATAAAGAAGATGGTGGTGGTTTGGTTTTTGAGGCTATAGCAGATGAATGAATGGATGTTCCACAGGGATGATTTTGACAGCCTGTCACTCACCAAAAAGTACAAGCATCATCCAAAATCACATACAATGGAAAACCCAGCCAGTAGATTTTTAGATAGGATAAAAAAATGGATGGGTGGGATTAATTTCGAAAAACCAATGAGAAAGAAACTGCACTTTACATGCAGTGCAGGTGAGATGAAATTACCATACAACTAAATGTGGATTAGAATATGGAAGAATCTATTAACAATTAAGTGCAGCCAGTAGAGAGATTATTAAATGAGTAGGTGGCAAGAATAAGTTGTGCTTTGGCATTAGTTATTAGTACTGACACAATTATTGGATTCGGTTGGATGATGATTGATAGTGAGAAATAAGTAGGTTTAACTTCTCTCCTGACTTTGTCTACCTGAGATCCGCTTGGTTGGCGTGACTCAAAGTCAAATCAGAGGTAAAAAATGACAACGTGAAAATTAACTATTTTTTCCCCACACACTGACCTGGAGGGATTGCGACTGGAGCCTTATCTTTAAATTACTCATTTACCAACTGCTCCTCCTTTTCATTTTCTCATTCCAAGACTTTGACTTGTTAACTGCATCAATTGGGTAGCATAACTAAATACATTATGCTTTAAAATTTATAATAAAATCTAACAGATTCTCTTCTTCTTCTTCTTTTTCTTGCTGCTTAAATTGGGTTTGACTTATTCCTAGAAAAAAAAAATTAATGCAAAAAGGGTTTAAGGGGCTTAAATATGTATGGATGGAGGAATTTGAAATTTGAATCTGGTTAGAGCTAAGAAGGATGGGAATGGGAGAGAGAATGTAATTGACAGTTGACAGCTCCAGTGCCATTGCTTGCCATCCAAATTTCCAAATCCAACTACTTTCTATAAATATATGGACGTTGTGGATCCTTTTAGTCCTTCTTGCAGGGGCTGAAAGGAAGGATCGATTAAAGTGTCAATGCAAGATTTGACTACACTCATTCACCACCAGAGAGTAAGATGAGTGATGGGATCTAAATTCAGATATAGAAGTACACATTTTACATATTATTATTATCGTGGATTGAGAATCCAACTTTTTAGTCCGGGCGTTTGGTGACATTTCCACTTGGCTCCAATGGGTTGACTTTGACTTTTTCCTCAACACAAAGGATGAAGGCTGTGGAATATGTAAATGAGATATAGTGCAAAGGGAAGCAAGAACTTTTGATTTTTTTGAAAAGGGGAAAAGTCTGAAGGAGACTTTTCATCATTTTCTTAACAAATTATGGTAATTAAGAGAGAAACTTTCAAAAACAGAAGTCTTTCCCCAATTAATCTCCTTTAGAAAATTTGAATGTCCAACTCTCTACCTTTTATACTATAATATTATATATATATACCCTCTATCTATCGTCTCGCAACACTGGTCACCGTCTCATTCTCCAAAAGCAGTAGGGAAATTTTCGTCTCATTTAGCTCAAAACAAAATTCTTAGTCAAAACTCCTCAAATGTCAACTCCAAAGAAAGCTTATAAAAGAAGGGTTGCTTACTTTTGTTTTTGTCAGATTAATAATACTTAATATAATTTCCAAACAACTATGTAAATAAATACAGTTTGTTATTTGACTCTTTTTGACTTTGGTCTTTGAGGGCAGCCGATACATGATGAGATTGGGAAAAAGACGTTATGTTTTGCTAACTAAACTGGAAAGAAAGATGGACAAGAAAGAGGTAAAGTAAAGTGGTGCATAATGTTGCTTAGATTTTGGTTGTGTGCTGTTTTCGGCTTCCAAGATTAATGATTCTGGCGACTGACAGAAACTTTTGGGTCCGCCGACGACTAAGAGCAGGAGCATTTGGAATACAAAGGCAGACAATGAACTTCACAGAGTGGTCCCATCAACAGACGTTTTTGCAAATCATTTGCATGGCATTTCATCCAGGGTCGGAGGAGAGGAAAGATCTCGGAATTTCAGCGGATGTCAACTCCATTCCCCGCACAGGGAGCTCCAACGTCACTCACTCCCAACTTGTCAACTCTAATTCAAACTATCAAACTTTGGGATATGAGTACTATAGGATAAAATGGAAAATAAAGGAACAAAGTTTTTGAAACTAAAGTATTATACGAGTTCCCATTTGATTAGATTGGGAATTAGACTGCTTGGTATAGCCAGCAGTAGCATTAAATGAATTGAATTGGGGGTTACAGCCAAAGTACAATTTTATGTAACCAGTGAACGGCTAATTTCATTTCAAGTGTTTGTATCCCAGTTTTAGTTAGTTTGAGACGAATTTTGTGGAATGAATGGGTTTTAGAGTGAGTGGATGATGGGGAGAGATTAGTGAGTGGGATTAGACATTTCGATGAGTGTCAGTCACTTCATCCGTTTGTTTGCTATAAAAGCTCCCATAAGCTTCCACTTGCTTTACTTTTAGTCTAGTTAGTCTAATCAGGAGGAGGTGGGAATTTAAGGGGAAATATCTGTAGAAAATTTGACAGAAATCCGGTGACAGCTCAAATTTCTAGTCTCATCCAACAAGTTTTACTTTTACACGGAGTTTTAGTCCCTTCACTCAAATCCATATCCATCTGCACTTGATTTCCTTCTCATTTACCAAATTATACTTGCTTTTAAAAGTATTCCGACTATTTCGGAAACCAAGAATTTTAGGGAAATTCCAATCTGAATGAGTTTTAACCACATTATTATTCCTCCTCAAAGAGAATATTTTTCCTATTATTTATTACTAGAAGAAATTGAGTTTTATGGAGTGGATAAAGTCAATTTTCTCTCTCTCTCTATCATCTTTCCACCTCTGCAATCAAATCAAGTCATTCATTCATATTAAAAAAATATTAAAAGACTAAGACACATTAAAAGAAAACGATTTCAATAATAATTATTGTCACGGTCATGCATCATCGTTCTCATTTCCCTCTTTTGGTTTCTCACATGAATATATATATATATATATTATTATTATTGACTGAATTTATCTTGATTTAACACGCTGGAGATTATTCAAGTCCCGTCTTGATGAGGAATTTGTTTGCAATTTGGAAAAGGCAAAATCAGAAATTGTTGGTGGCGAGAGGAAGTTGTACATCCTTCGCAATTCAATCCGGAGATTACACTTTCTCTCTCCTATTTCACACACTTCCAATCAAATTTATCGAAATTGTTATCTATCTCTTTTAACTATAAAGTGGATTCTCATTCGACGAGGGAGAAAGTAGTAACTACACATTATCATGTATATATATATTACATAAGCATATATCCCTCCTATATACATATTTATATATTGTGGCAGTGGTGACATCCGGGAAAGTAAAAATTCAGCTTTCTCATGCAGAGGGAAATTAAATTCTTTGCATGAATTTGCATCGTTGATTGGTTCATTTACATATTGATGGGAGACCGGAACTTTCCCCACTACCTGATAACACTCCCTCCACTTCCTATTTATTCCAAATCGATGCCAAACGCGGAGATAAAAGGGCTGCTAAAATACTTTGTCACTCTATTATTCTGAGGGATGGCCAAACAGTCACAGGATTCATTTTACCCCCACAAATAATAATAATTTCTCCTACTCGGGCATTTTTAGCAATGGATACTTATTGTATTTGAATGGGAGAAAGTATGGCAGTTGTTTACTTATCTTTGGCCACTTGTGTTAATCATTACATTTGAGAGATTTTTAGCATTTCTCCACAAAATTTTGTGTGCTCTTTCACTTTGGCTGCAGTCAATACCTTTGAGTGGAGAGAAAAGAAGAAAGTAAAGTGGTTGAATTTGGTTGAATGCTCAACGGACTGAAAGTTGACTTTTAACTAAATTGGATTGATGCCCATTTTTTCCTCCTTATCAAAAAATTAGAATCCTCCTTCCCACTCCACAACCAACTCACTTTATTTGCCTCTACTCCTATTCTCCACCATTTTCATCAATTCCTGAGTGGAAAACTCTTTTTTAAAACGCAAATGGCTCTTGAAAGCCTGATAATACAACTCTACAAACAAACAACCACTATATATATCCCTAGACTTTCTTTTTCTCTTTTTTTTTTAATTCTCGTAAGAGGAAACCAAAATTTTCCCACATCATGGAAGATAAACTTTGATTTTGAGTTGTGCATTTTGTATAAAAGATTTAATGTTTTGTTGTACTATGTGATAAGCTTTAGCTTTTCTGTGCGATGCATTGCTCTGAAAAAAAGCGAAGGGAGCTTCCTTTTTTTGGTGGTCAGTCTGCTGCTCTGTAGTTGGTGTCATTTTTGATTAATGATCAGATCAAAGAGCCATCAGACAACAACAACAGCCTCACTTCCTCCTCAACAAAACCTCATTAATTACCACGGCTCAGAATTAATTGAAAATAGTTCCAAATCTTCCTTCAAATTTTTGACATTTCCTTCAAAAGTTGAGGTCAAGCTGGAAATTGCATTTTGGCTTTTGAGGGTGTGAGAAAGAGTTTTATTTTTACTTACAGTTTATAAATTATGGTATTTTAATTATATATGTGTATTAAATTATACTTTGTACAGTCATAAATACAAATATATATTGAAATGTATACATTATTATTAAAAGTTAAATAAATTACAGATTAATTAAAGTTGCATTTTCTTCTCCCATTTCACTTGGTGGGGCAAATTGATGTTGATGTTGAGTTGTAGGATTATTGTGCATGTTCTCAGAACCTGAATTATTTGAAGAGTCGTTGAGCTGGTGTGGATTTGACCTGAATGGCGCCCACAAGTGGCTCATGGGTCGAAGCAAATCTCCACTTTCTCCGTAAAACTCGTTGCCCCCAAAGTGAAATCCTGTCTCATAGCCCTTCGCCCCATTAAAATTCTCCAGTCCTCCTCCTCCTTGGTGAAGCTGAGTTGGCTCCAGGTTCCAAGTCTCCTCTCCAGTTACAGACGAGGAACTGTAACCCTTTTGCTCTGGGTAAGGGCTGCTATTGCTATTATTATTTTGACCATGAGCCATTGTTTGGTAGTAAGTGGGTGGGGGAGGAATCACGGAAGAAGAGCGTCGGATATTCATATATTCAGAAGGCAGGGTGTGACCCTGATGATGAAGGTGGTTAAAGTAAAAATCAGAAAATCGGCTTTGGAATGAAGGGATTTGTTGCTGTTGATGCCCTTGATATTCTGGTGGGGGTGGCAGCTTGCCCCCTCCTAAAATTCCGATTGAAGAGGAGTCATTCTCTTGAATCACGCTTGCATTTCCACTACTTCCACTGCTCGAGTTAAATGACTCATTATTTGTGTCGGGGGAAGACAAGCTGTATATCGAGTCATTTTTGATTATGCTACTGGCTCGGGGACTAATATGATTGTTGTTGAGTCCACTACTTATTTGTTGGATGACTGAGAATGAGGAAGAAGGGCTTGGAAGAAGTCGACTGCTGTCCAACGACATTGGGGGCAGTGGCATGGACATTGTCTTGTAGCAAGAGGGATGTTGACAACTGGAATTGGGTGGGGATGAGTTGGAACTACAATTTGAATTCAGGGGAGGTGAAGGACTCTCTTGTTTCAGCAGTGGGGGTTGTGGGGACAGATCGCCTCGATTTGATCCCCCGTCTGGTTTTGATTCTTTCTTGTATTTCTATAAGCCAAATTTAAATGTAATTTCAATGTACAAGTCTCAATCTATAGTTATATAAATAAGTTGCATACCATTCGTCTATTCTGAAACCATATTTTAATTTGTCTCTCGGTCAGATTGAGATTGGCAGCTAATTCAATGCGACGTGGTCGACAGAGGTAGCGACTTGAGTGGAATTCTTTTTCCAGTTCCACAAGTTGAGCTGAAGTGTATGCAGTCCTCGCCCTTTTTGTGGGTTGTTCATTTCCTTCTGGATTAAGAAAAACAACAATAAAATTCATTCATTTGCATAAAGCTAAAAATTTCCACTCCTTTCCAATTCAACAAAGAAAAGTACAAAGATAAATCATCCACAAACTGCATGCATGCAAGTGACAAATCCATGATTTGTGAAAAGAAACGAGTAAAATGTACGCGAGTGGGACAACAAGAGTCAAATCACGCAAGATGTCAATTAGTTGGAGTGTGGTCAAATATTCACCGGACAGGGAGTAAATAGAAGGCCTTTGGCAGATAAATATCCAATTACAGATTTCTCTATTCTTCTATGAATCTCATTATGACTACAAGTAAGAATGAGTTGTGATCAGGATCTGTAATGACTCTGTTTATTATTTGTTCAGTGTCATCTTTTCCACGCAAGTAAAGTTGAAGGTGAGAGGACGAATTAATAGGAAAATGTAGCAACGGACAATTTTCCAAAGAATTCAGGAATACTAGCTATAGATATTGAGCTGCTGCATATCTCTCTCAAACTTGACAATACTAGTTTATGGAGAGTTTGGAAGTTTAGTCATCTCGTGCTCGTGTTATGCATGGAAACAAGGTAAAAAGTCAAGAGCTAGTGGGAAAGTGTAAAATAAAAAAGATTGGAAACATGAAAAGAACACGGGTTTGGACGTTTACTTCAATTTTAAATTGGAAGGTTGAAATATTTGCGAGAAGGATGTTGATTGATTGATGAGGCTTAAAAAGGTCTTTGTAGTTTGCTCTAACACAACATTCATAAAATGGGCTGTTGCCTCTGCATTTTATCCAGAGAGTAAAAGTGCAACGATTGATGGGGGCTAAAGGCTTGGAGCTGATCTTTAAATCGGTTTTGTTAAATGTATCTCATTTTTCCATACTTCTTCTTCCAAGACTGCCGAAAGCAGTAATTTATTTATCTTTTATTACTAAAAATTTGTTCATTCTTTTAAAATTCATCAACAAATTTTTGCTCATTCATGGAAAATTAATTATTTACAGGATGCACCAAGATGACATTATAAACAATTAGTGCACATAATATAACAACAAGTTTAAGAAAGTATGGGCAATTTGAGATTGCACCTGTACGTAGTTAGTTAGCTTGTTAGGATATTAAAAAAAATCTCCAATTTTTAATTAAGTACACCCTCAAAAATCACCTAAAACTTTTAATAAAATGATATGATAAATCAGCTAAATTAATAGTTAAGATGGAGGCAAGTTGAGACAATCGTGGTGCTCATTGTTCCAAAACAAAGTTTTGAGCCAGTTGCTTTTTTTTTATTTTAATTTGCAATTTGAGTTTAAAAAAATTACTGTCACTCTGACTCACTCATCAGGAGGTCTGACAAACTTTCCTATCTGGTGCAACTATTTAAAGAATGAAGATTTAGAGAAAACTTGAGAGAGGAAGAAATTGAGAAGGAAGCCGAGCTAATCTCAAAATAAAATGCCAAGTGACGATGGACGAACAAGACAAAGGAAAAGTTGCATACCGGTTGAAGACGATGAAGTTGCTTGTTGCTGCTGACAAGAGCCAAGATCAGATTTTATAACCCCACCCATGACATGGTCACCTCCTAGGTCAGAAGGGGAAGAGACCATTGACCATCGCCACCCTTCCTCATTATGATGTTGGCCTGCATCTTGGGATGCAAATACCGGAAGGAATGTTGTGGCATCTAATTCTGCTTTGGCCGCAGCAGTTGCTACAATAGAGCTCACATTGACATTTGATGCATCTCCCGAGGAAACTTGAGATCGGGGTGGTGACCAGTTAGTGGGATATCCCTGATTGTTATGATTATGATGGGATTGGATAACATTATTATGTTGTTGGTCATCGCCATAATTTGAGAGATCTTGAGATGAAAGAGTGGAGTCACATTGCCCCTGTGCATTGTTTCTTGGACTGTGATTGACGAAAAGATGGAGTCCCTCATCCGTTGTTTGATGAAGACTTTTGATGACTCCCGTTTGAACAGATTGGAGATGAGCTAGATTTAGTCTGGATTGTTGTTGGTGATAATCTTCGGCCGACATATTGTTGCTGTATATTTTTTTCTTGCTATTTATTTGATGGACAAGGTGACACCTTATTAGAGGATAGAGATGATATGTTTATTTTGTGTATTAAAGGAGAAAGCAACAGTTTGAACACTTGGACTTGAATTGATTTATTGGCTTCTTTCTCCTAAATCACTATGAAATGGGACAGCAACACAAATCACAGAGATTAATTCTGTTTTCCGGCTTTTCCGGATAGTTTGTTATTTATTTTTTTTTTTTACAGAAAAAGATGTTTACTATGACTTTTAGACCTGAAAGACGCGGATACAATGACAAGTGACCTTTAACAATTTGTCACTTTTATATACTCTCTTCATTTCCACCCTCCACAGTCAATCAGTCAGTCAGAGTTCCAGATTATTACCAATATTGAAAAGTTAAGACAATAGACAATAATGCATAAGAGAGACAACACAGGTAGATATGATTTGTAAAATGAGGTGCTAATTGTCACCAGATATTCACAGGTATTGAAGTTTCTCAATTTTTGGTAAACTTGAATTCATATTCTTCCAATGCTATATAACCGAGAGACAAGTTTTGAATTCTAGCCATATACATATATTTTATCCAGTGGCAGACAGACAGTTACACAAAAGAAATGAGTTAATTACTCCCAACCCGTGGTTTTCAGTTATGTAAGGTGTCAACTCACAGCAGGAGGAAAAGTCAGGTTATTCAGGTAGCAAAATAGAGGCTCGTGGCCACCATTTTAAAGTATTTTAAACAACTCCTATAACATTATTATGATGGATATGACCCAACCACATGTATTTACTTAACTGTGTTACATTTAAAACAAAAGGTACGATATAGTCCATCTTTAGCCATAACATTTCACTTTTTATTTTTAATATTCAAATTCTGAGAAATCATTAGAAAAGTGGAATCCGTTTTTTGACAACAATAATTGACAATAAGTACCATTATTATAAAGTTCGACGAATTGCTTTAGCATAAACAATTATAACACCTTTTTCCAGATCTTTCCATTTCTCCGAGAGCTTGGGTGCAAACGGCTAAACATTTGTCGATAAGAGCATTACCATTAAGATTTTGGACTTGTGGTTGGAATCGTCGACACTGTTTTTGATTACAGGCTTCAACACAGAGTTGGCCGGAGAATCCAGGATTTCCCCCTTGGCGTTTAACACGGCTGTGGCCATTCTCAGATTCGGACTTTAAAGGAAAGAAGAGGAATCGTGACGATTGATAAATGATTCTTTGAATAAGGTAAAAGACAACCAACCTCGGCTTTGGTTGATGTTAGTACAAAGAGAGCCACTAAACTCAAAAGAACCATCACCCGTTTTGAGACTCCCATAATGAAATGAGTCTGAAAATTCGTGATATAGTTTTGTATTTTGTGAAAATGTAAACTCACCTACGCTGAGCTTTTAGGTAGCTCCAGACAAAAAAAAATTAAAAGCGTCGGGGCTTATTGGCTAGTTGTCGTCGTGTTTGAAATCATTCGGACAAATAATGTTAATGCATGTTTACCAAACAATTTAGCAACACTTTGATTGTTTAATCGACCTGCTCTATTTTTTTTTTGTGTATAAACTTCCCTACTATAGTATTGAATTTCATTTATAAATGTATTTATGTATTCATCTTTAATATTTTATTAACTGTGGAAAATTGTTATTTTTATAGTCCTTTTGTAAGCCCAGTTTAAAAGGAGTTGTTGTTTGTTGTGTGCTCTCATTTGTCCATTGTCCATCATAATTAGATGTACATACTGCTAATACCGAAATCTCACCTTCAAATCTAAAGGCCTCTGCACACGTCAATTAGTCAATATACACCTTTCATAACTTAAGACAATTACTGGAAGCAAAATAAACAAACACAAGTTATCATATCAGATAATTATTGACGTTAAGTAAGGTAAATGGGGAAGGGGATATACGGGAGTGTGGAAAGCCCTGACCTGAAGTCTGAAAGTGAGTGACTATTAATTTTCATGAGTCCAATTAGTAAATATGTAAATAAATAAATATCTATAATACGAAACTTTCTCAATACAATAATAAAATGTACAACCAATAAAATCAAATATTCTACAGACGAACAGAGACAATATGTTTTATTCAAATTTATGTTTATGAGTTTGAAATATAAGTGAAAAATAATGTTTTTACTATATATATTTTTTGTACATAGTTAAGATTTGGGTTAAAATTTGAATTTTAACAAATGATTTATTTAAATGGTAAGTATAAGGTAACACATCTACTTAAAGGAGTCATTTTCAAACAATTTTGTTACAGTTTATAACTCATCTACAATTTATAACATCCGACAGCAAAACTTGAGATTAAAACAAAAAGGGAGGAAGTGGAAGAGACACCTGAGAGAAAAGTTGTTTGACATTTTGTCATTTACCTCTTAGAGTTTGGTGACTTATATGATACAGATATTTTACCTTCATTTTGTTCCTTTCGTACTTTTCTATTATGGATTATAAGAAATGAGATCTTTTGTTGTTATGAATGAAGGAAGTGGATTAGAGATTACAAGAAGACTATCTGTAGGCAAAAGAAGATGTTTTTCATTGAGTAGTTGTGTCAGATTGTGTTGTGACGGAAGTGAGTTGGATTAAACAAGAGTTTGTTGTGTTGACCTGATCCCGTGAATGAAGCAAGTTCTTAATGAAGGGTCCCTTCACAGTGGGACTTCTCCAATCTCCTTAAAGGATCTTGGCTCGAGCCCACGCGTACTTTTAACACCTTATAAATAATATACCTTTGACACACACAATATTTATGTATCCTACACAAAAATAGCTGGAAATTTCCCTTCAATCCATGTCACGCCAGGGCAAGGAGGCAGAAGCACGTCAAAATTCAATCAGCTCAGAAAGAGACATTTTACTTTGGCATAGTTGGAACAGTTACTTTACTTTGCTTGTCATGTCTCCGATGAGTGACAGTGTCTCTTCCTTCCTCTCTCATGCAAAAACAACATTTTCGTATCCATTCTCTCATCTTAACTTTTTTTCTCCTCCCAACCATGGGAAATTATATTTCTTTTACATCCAGCTTTTAGAGCTAACAAATTCCCGAATGGCCAGCGCAAATTGGTGATGTGCTTGGTAAATGTGATTAAATTTAGTAGTGATTCTGATTGCGGATCTTCTCTCTTTCTCTTTGAGATTTATTCTTATAAATGTGAAGAAGGAAGTGGGAATGCTGGGGTGGGGTGCTGAGGGGAGAGGATTTCCTGAGAGATGACATTAGAGGAGTTTCATTTTATGAATTTATTCAAATTTAAATAATATGGCATCCCAGAAATCCAAGAAGAAGATGATCCATATGGCAAACTATCTAATGGCTTTTATTGGATTTCCACTCCACCACTTGCTTCCACTTCTTTACATACTTAACTATTGATCCAGCATAACACCAAATCTTCCAACAAATCTCGAGCATTATCATTCTCAAACTATTCTGATTTATCTAACCAAAGATCCAAACCGATTTCAAGGAGAGAAAAACTAAAGAATAGATAAAACAAAAGTGAAATAAGAAAAAAAAGAAGCAACAGAATGTCAAAATTTATTGCAACAATATATTATGTATTATGATTTAAACTTTTTAAACGTGAAATTGATTATGTACAACATTTGGAATTTTTATTTTAGAATATTATTTTCTTTGATATTTGTAAAAAAAACTTTCTTTTGGTGTTTTAATAAATATGGGTATGAAAGAAGTGTTGGAAACATCTGCGTGTAATGAAGAAGGGTCGGATGGACAGATTACAATGGAATGTATTCTAATTTGCAGGGATTGAATTGTCCTCAAGTCTCGGAGGTACCATCCATCATCTCGCTCACGACGTAAACTAATCCGCATCCCAGAGGAAAGAAACCTTCAAACTAAAAGATCCAACAACCTACCTCAACAATATCCATCAACTCTTTTCTCATTTGTTTCAAAAAAATCGTTGTATTAGGTGAGCATTTAAAAGTTATATTGAGAAGAGGCAACTTGAGAATTTGGAAGTATTTGACATTTAATTAAGAAAGCGTTGTGTATGTATAGTTTGATTTTTAAAGTGGTCCTTTAACTTTTTTTTATAATTTTCCATTAAAGGATTTGCATTAGTTATTTTTCTTGTCGTATGTTTGTGTCATCATGTTCTTGTCATATGAGAAAAGATACATTTTTGATTTCATTGTCACTCATGTAAATGTCACACTTTTAAAATGCCATTTGTCTTTTCCTAGAATTTAAAACTTTAAGGAAAAAAACAAAATGCGATCAAATAAGAGATAAGTACGATACACAAAACAGATAAATCAAATTATAGGTAAAGGGTTAAGGGAAAACAAAAAAAACAAATTATATTTTTGTTGCGTGTTGTGTGCTTTGTTGCAAGCTGCATCCGACCTGACCACCCAAACTTTCATAGTAGTCTAATGTAGTGAAGTTTGTAGAATTGAGAAAAGATCACGAAAGATGAGCGAACGGACATTTTATGTAATACGGAATGTAATATTTATTCGTAGATATTCAGTAGTGGTTGTCAGTGTACCGATAATTCCACCTTTCGTATATTTTTTCCATGCCAGTGGAAAAAACTGGAATTAATGGAAAAAACCGGAATTAATGGAAACAAATGGCAAAAAGTTATCATTGGCTTGACCGTTGCGGCGGTTTCATTTAATCTATCCACATTGAGCAGTTCAATTTGAGCTTAAAACGTTAAATAATTCTTTTTTTAACAAATTACGTAGAATAATTAGTATCACCAGTGACCCATACATCGTACAAGAAATAAATTAATCTGCACCAGCGTCAGAACTTTCTGCACCAGCGTCAGAATTTGGACTTCGGTTTCTAATTGCACATATAATTGGACTATTTATTTTAGTGATGGCAGATGATTTTAATTCTCGCAGTGCATCGCAATACCAGCGTCCCTCTCATTATCTTGGATATTTATCACAGGACGGAATTTTAAGGGAACTTGGTAATGATTAAAAGAATTTGAAATTTCCTAAATTCGATAATAAGTTAATTTAAACCTTGTCATCAGAAAAAGATGATTTGGGATTGGAAAGCCCAGACCCAGAGGAATTAGATCAAGAATTCGACAATGTAATGAGAAGCATACAGTCACCATTATCAACAATTGACAGTGAAATTGTCCTACCTTCTGATGACGAAAGTGAACAAAATGATGACAAAGATTTTGAGCCAAACAGTGAGCCCAGAAATAAAATCATCAAAAACCCTGCAACAAGTTATCGAGGGGGGCGAAAACAGCTTCCGGTTTGGGAAAGTTTTAACACGAAGAAAAATGAAAGAGGAAACATTATCAGCAATTTTTGCCGTCATTGTAACACGTCGGTTAGTGCCAAAGCTCCAAGAATGACAAGCCATCTAGCTAAATGTAGCGTCTTAAATGCGAAAAAAAACAATTCTGAACCAGCGTCAGGACATTTGTCCACATCTGCACCAGAGTCAGTCACTGCACCAGCGTCAATTACTGCACCAGCGTCAGTTCCCCAGTTCAAAAATAACGAGCGATTCAGACAGCCAAGCATTTTGGGATTCATGAAAACAATGACACCAAATATGAAGCACGAATTGGATCTAGCTTTGGGGAGATTTCTTTTTTCTGCCAATTTATCATTCAACACTTTAGATAATCTCAAATTTCATCAGTTTATGAAGCTTTGCAACCCAGCGTATAAGCTTCCTTCTCCTGACACAATTGGATCTAGGATTCTTGAAGAAGTTTTTAATGAAGTTCAAGAAGAAGTTCAAAAAGAAATTAATGGAAATAAAGGAGTATTGCTCCAAGATGGCTGGACTACATCTCAAGGAGAATCTGTCGTCAGTCATTGCTTGAGAGTTGGAACTAAGACTCATTTTTTGATGTCAACTAGTGCAGGAACTGATCAATCGACAGCTGAATATTATTTTGAGGCATTTAAAAGCGCTCAAAATTTAGCAAATCAAAAATTTCGCTGCGAAATTGTTGGACTTGTTGTTGACAATTGTTCTTGCATGAACGCCTTACGAGAGCTAATTAAGCGAGAGTGCGGAGAAATTGAAACTTATGGATGCAGCGCTCATCGATTTAATCTTCTTTTGAAGCACTTTACAACGCCTGAGCTTTTAGACAAAGTTAACAATGTGCAGGTTTACATCAAAAATCATCATTTCACACAAGCCATGATAAAAGAATTAAAAGGACACCAGCCCGTTCTTGCTGGGGCAACTCGTTGGAACACACAGATTGATTCTCTTTTAAACTATGTAGACAACCATTCAAAATATTTAGAAATTATTCGACGAATGGAAGTTCTAAATAGGATTTCTGACAAGGCAAAGTTTGCCGATATTTCTCAGATTCTAAACGATGGCGCAATTTATCCTGCAATTCAAAATGAGATAAAAATACTTTCTCCAATTTGCAAATCATTAGATTGGGTAAGAGCGTGCTTTTATTTTTGACGCTGGTGCAGCTTACGCTGACGCTGGTGCAAATAATTAAAAATTATTTTATCAACAGGCGCAACGGGATAATTCGACGATTGCAGAAGCAGCTGAAGCTTGGGCAAGACTAACAACTGAACTTCCGGATTCAATTACTCAGAATGATTACTTCAAAAAACATTCTTCCGCTGGACTTTCCTCCATTGCTGCTGCTGCAAATATTTTGCACCCTTTCTATAGAGGTATTTTTTTTAGCCTTTTGATCATAAGTATTTAAAACAAGTTTCTCAACAGGAAAGCAATTAAGCCGAAAAGCCAAAGAAGAAGGGTTCAAATGGCTGTCTTTAAAAGGAGACATTTTGATTATCATTTCCGCAGAATTGAACAAGTCATCTTCCAAATATTTTTGGGAACCCTTTTTGTCGGAAGGGATCAGACAAAGTATGAGTGCCATTGACTGGTGGAGATCAGCCAGCACCCCCTCAGTGCCTAGTTTTGTCCAAAATATAATAGATCAGATATTTCAATTGCCAGCAAGCACTGGATCTTTAGAGAGATGCTTCTCAACCCTTAACAACATCATGACAAAGCAAAGGAATCGGTTAGATGTTCAAAAAGCTTCAAAATTGTGCACAATCAATAATCATTACAAGCTGCAGTGTTACGAAAAGCAGCAACAAGAAGACTCTAGTACAAGGAAAGCACTTAAGCGAAAAATTTAATTTAACTGCAACTGCACCAGCGTCAGTTTTACTGCACCAGCGTCAGTTTTCAATAATTTAACCATTAATTTATTTAGTTTGGGTACTTTTTCAAGTTAAAATAATAAACATTTTCAAGCTGACAACATAATTTATT
Source organism: Proisotoma minuta (assembly GCA_034698145.1). NCBI lineage: Eukaryota > Metazoa > Arthropoda > Collembola > Entomobryomorpha > Isotomidae > Proisotoma > Proisotoma minuta. The sequence goes on along the minus strand of JAQIXN010000016.1, from coordinate 20,691 downwards.
CTCTATAAATGTTAAAGGACAAGAAGAAAACTATATTTACTTGATATTATCAAATTCTCCTTCGAACTCATAACTATACCTATTTAAACATTTAGGATTAGCACAGTAAACCTCTCTAAAAATTTTCATTGTTGCTTTTGCATCGACAGTAGCTGAATGTAATCCCTCTTGTATGTTTTCTTTAAAAAAATGTTTATACAATCGATTTAACCCGAGTGGCTGATAAATCTTTCGGTCATATTTGTCTCTTTGTCCATTAAATTTTGTAAATATGGTCTGTAGTTCAAAGTTGTCCACTGATGACGGCAAAATGTCTAGTGATTTAAAATCACTTGCTCCACTTAATGTCACAACTAACTTTCCTTGAAGTTTATTGATGACTTCTTGCTGCACAGAAAGATAAATCTCTCCGTCTTCCAGCATACTCCCCTTAAATCCAGTGACCGGTGCCCCTCTCCCATTGTTGTCATAAAAGGTGCCCTTAAGATGTTTGATTTTTTTCTAAAAAATACAATTTTAAAATGTTAATTTAAAGTCACATTTGTTTAAAATTATTTGGCTACCTCTAAAATTGTTTCGCCATTAAAATCTACAATTGTAACCGTGGCAGCACGATTTATATATTTTCCATTTTCATTCTTCTCAAATAATTGAACCATCTCACAATCCATTGCGACAACTTCCGTTTTTTTATACTGGTTCAACCAGCCAACTGGACACACTGCTGCAGATAGTTCTGACGCTGGTGTAGATAGTTCTGACGCTGGTGCAGATAGTTTTGACGCTGGTGCAGATAGTACTGACGCTGGTGCAGATAGTACTGACGCTGGTGCAGATAGTTCTGACGCTGGTGCAGATAGTTTTGACGCTGGTGCAGATAGTTCTGACGCTGGTGCAGATAGTTTTGACGCTGGTGCAGATAGTTTTGACGCTGGTGCAGATAGTTCCGGTCCAAAGTTGTTATTTGTTTGTTGCACTTCCCTCTTTAACTTTTGAGATAATCTTGGTTTTAATTGTCTTCGCTTTTTTGAATTAACCACAATGTTAAGAATTGCTTTCAGTTCTTCATCTTTGCAGCAGCTGATTATATCCTTAACATAGTCTAATCGACTGGACCTTTCCGTGCCCTGAATCCAGTTTAAGGTTGCTTCCTACAATCAAATTAATAATTAGTAATTTTAATATGTAGTAAATTAACAGTTGAACAAATACCTGAAACGAAAACTCCATTGCCTCAAGTGCTCCAATGTGTGGGGTTTTTGTGGGGGCAGTTTTTGTCCAGAAATGTGATTGTAGCAATCAATCTTATCATGTGACTCATGGGTATTCAATTCTCTTTCCCAAAGATGGGAAAAGTGAGACTTTCAATATGATATTATGTAAGATTTAGTTTTTGCCACTTTATGCCAATTTTTGCCAGCTTAATGCGAGTGGAATTAACCGGTTAATTCCAGTTTTTTCCACCATTGTTGCCACCGTGGAATTTACCGTTCGGAACACTGGTGGTTGTTGTTGTATTCATGGTCTGTCTGCCGGTCGCTTGGCCGCTCATAAATCATGAGAACAACAAGTGAGAGAATTGAATTACACTTCCAGTCCATTGTTTCTAAATAAATCTCATGTTCTCATAAATATATTTATAAATTGCCAATTCCCACAAGGGACTTAAAATTAACACTCAACTGTCACTCTACAAATTATTCAAAGTTTGCAAAATATAATACAGGTAGCAGGACAGTTAGAAATGAATATTTTTTTTTAATATTATGGTATGCAAAAATCAATTTCGTAGCTGTCAAAATATCTTGCATTGTTCTACAAATGAAGGAAATGAGACATTTGTGTTACTTCCAAAGTTGTGTTTGTGTTGGTTAAAGAGACGCTAATATAATGGAGTGGAGAGAGGCTATAAATCTTGTCTAAGTGGAGGGGCATCTCTCTCTTCTCTTACGTAATGTCGTGGGAGAAAGCTCGTAGTTGTTGGGAGAGCGAGAAGTTTTGTTGGCTAGTGTAATTCCCCCTAGTGAAGGGAGGCCGGAGCTGTTTGGGAGTGATCCAGGTGCAAGAGGCTAGGTGGGCCACCACAGCCCAAAACTTACACAATTGCTTTCAAACTCATAATAATATCACAACTCTTTAATATCTTGAGATTTGGTCCAAGTATTTACTCTTTATATTTGATCCATGAATTATTTTATTTTAAGACATCAAATATATGCTTATATGCTTTAAACTGATGAATTATTACTCCAAATACGATTAAATGATTGATATCATTCCATCATCATTATTCAAATATAGGCAATCACGTTTATTCCTGTTGTGCATGCAAACTAATAAATCTATTTAATAATCGTGAATCCCTATTCGGCAAATCCAACTGTATGACTATGCTTTAGATAGGCAGGGGTTGATTTTTTCTATTTTAAGGGGAAGGGTTCTTTTGCTCATGTCATTCATCTCATCTCCAAAATCCCAACCAGAAACCAACCCTTGCGAACGCATTTTAAACCCAATCCAGTTTTAGTGTCGCCCATGTTATTAAAAGGAGAGCAGATGAAGTCATGAGACCTCAATCAACAACCCCAATTTATGATTTGATTATTACCATCAATAAAACCTTTGAAGAGAAATTAAAATTTGCAATCCTTCTGGTTAAAATGAAGGGACAGTTCCTGCTTTTGCTTAATGGCAAATGCATACATACATTTCTTATCGATTTATTTAGTAGTCCCTTCTGACTCTTTCTTTTCCTCGCATTTAAAAGGGTCTTTTGTAATAAAATACCCCACCAATTTTTGCAAGTCACGTAACAACTGATAGGGGAGCAACTGTTGGGCCCAATTCCCATTGACCTTGCTTTTGGCTAATGACTTGACAGTTACCGTAAATTTAAGGGGAAGCTTGTACATATTCTATCTATATAAATAGGGAAGGTGTGAGTGGGACTCTTCCTTTCCAGAGGACAGACAATTAGTTATATAGGGACAAGACAGAAATATCGAGGCTAATAAATCCATCAGCGTCAACTCAAACCAGTACAAAGTTTAAAGTCAGTGATGGCCACTTAACAATAGCCAACAAAATATAACTGACCAGCATTAAACTGCGTAAAGTCTTGCCTTAGGTCTGTAATAACATCCTAGGTTAGTTTATTACTCGTCAGTTAGGTAATAGGTAAGAGGCCAGGTGCTTGTTCCGTCCAAAAAAGCTTGGTAATGGTAATGGCATATATGTAAGCATATACACGATAAAATTCATGTTCTGTGGCCAAGGGTCGGTCTGTGGCCTGAGCTGATCTTTATTGTTGATTGTGAGTCAGAGAGTCAGTTCAATTTTCAGCCTCATCCTCCACTACCTTCCCTGTATAGTGACTTTAATAACAATTTCAATTCTTTTTATAAATCCTCCTGTATTTTACAAGTCAATTCGGTTTTATATCCTCAAAGTTTGATTGGATTTTTTTTTTGAGAAATTGGTAGTTGGTGTCCACTAAATTGTGTCCTTTTCTGTCTGTTGTTCTTCCTGTATTTATTGTGGTGGGATTGATAAGCACAATTGAAGAGGAAACCAATAAATTCAAGTGGATCTAATAAAATCAAGAAGGAATTTTGTGGTTCTCTCTTAAACTGCCAATTTACAATCCATTCCAGTCTCGACATGAATTGTGTGAGTTGTAATACATGATTGTGAAGAATGGAGAAAGAGTACTAAATGTTATTGGCCCGTGAAATGGTCTCATATATGAAAGAAATGTGGGTGTGGGTGGGGGCACAAACAAAGCCGGAAACTGGAGTTGGACCCCGCTTGGAATTTATTGGCCTCTTATATATCTACTTACATTCTTTTATATATATTTTTACTCAACAAGCAGCAGCCAAAATTATATATTTATATATATATTTCTTGTGGTCTTAATTCGCCAAGATTTTTTCCTCTTAAATCTGCCGTGATAAATTATAAATTCTACAGTTTATCATGTTGTTAAATTGTTTACATGTATCTTGTAAATTATGTTAAGTGTTGAGACAAAGTTGTAAAGTCTGAACAAGAAGTTTAGCACATTTATAGTTTAGCTGCAATTTGTAAAATCTAAATCCTAGCTAAACACCTATTGCATTGTTTAACACGTAGTTGCACAAGTTGTAACAACATTTTGTGAGCAATCTGACAAACATAACTTTATTTATGTTCTCTTTCTCTATCTCTCTAACCCTTTCGTTGAGTTATGTGAAGTGAAATTTAACTTAATTTTGCATAAGCACTCAAGCTCGTCCCAACTCATGTAAATTAAATGAAGAAGAGACTAGAGTGGAAGGGGAAGAATAAGAATTGCAAATTAAATGTGGACTGACGGACTGGATGAAATGAAATGTGGATTTATTTTCTTAAACTACCTGCCAACTCAAACTGTAGTTGTTTCACTTGTTTCTATCTCTGATTTCATCTTGACAAAATTATTTATCAGAGAAGTAGAGAAGTGTTTGGTAATCAAGGGATTAGAAAACAAGTCTCGATACTTTAGCAGTATTATATGTAAAGGGGATTAAGGGAAGTGAGATAAGGTTGTCACCCAATGTACGTTTGTAAATGGTTCCAAGTCAACTTTGTAGATTTGCATGGGGGCCTTTATTTTAGATCTGCCCCTGCCTGCTCTCTATACAAAGGGAATTCCTTTTGTTGGCGTTGAGGATGATTAATGAGTGGACTGTCAGTTGTATTACAGTGCCATCGATCCCTTTTCCACAAAGGAAGCGCTGGCATAAGCACAAACTCTAAAATAAAAGGCCTCACAAAATTTCCAATTCAATTCAAGAAGAGTCATCCATTTGGTTATACTTTGTATATTTCACCCCTATGTCGTTGAAGTTGGATTAAAACCATCAAGCTCCGGTTTTGTAACCACCGACCACCAGCCAACTTGATAGTTTCATTTTATCTAATCCATATGGACTCCTAAAAAACTGGACTTGACTAACTAAGTGGATTTACATATGCTTTCCATAAACTGTTACAATTCAAATCTCTCTCTTATTCTTCTTTTGTATGCTAGCCAAATTTTGGGGATGAGCTTAGACAAAAGATAAAGTTCTCGCAAAACTTTTCCCATTACATTTCGACTCTATTTGGAATTTGAATTTCAAAATTCAATGGGAGCCAGAGAATAGGGAAATGCCAGGAAGGATTCCAAAATTCGTCTCATCTTACTTTAAATTCCCAAAGAGGAAATTGCAAAAGACCTGACTTTATAGATAAGAAAATAATGCATTGGGTAAAAAAAGCCAGTTGCTTGTTTGCATGAGACAGAAAAGATTGAGAAAGAGAGAGCAAGGAAATAATATTGTGGAAATATGAAACATCCAATCCACTAAAGAGTACACACGTAGAGAGAGAGAGAGAGAGAGAGATAATCCGTTGATTTAAGTAATGAAACGCTGCCCCGCTGTTTGAACTTCCTTTGTCTCTACGAGTATCGGGTGTCTGTGTGCCTGCCTTCACTTGGCTTTACGGCTTTCATCATCATCTTCCTCTCCATCTGTAAATATCTGGCAGCTCATATATAAAAGACATCAGTCGACATATAGCCATTCATAATGCATACTAACATACATAAACCATTACAATAGAGAGAACGAGTGAGAGAGAGAAGAAAGGAGTCTGTCGGGGTTCGGATCGGAGAGAGTGAAAGTGTTTCTCTGCCGGAGCATCCACAAACATTTATAAAAGTAGATGTGATTGTAAGGAGAGGGGAAAGTAGCCACGTGTATTGTATGAGTAGCCCTAAAACCCGAAGTTTTGTCGGGTTTTGGGAGCAGAGGAGAGTTGAGCTTGACGTCAGCTCCCCGCATCTGACGTACGAGACAGAGCTAGTTGGAGACTCAAGCTTGGAGTAAAGTAGCTCAGACTTCTGTGAAAAAATCTCTCTTTCAAGCACAATTCTCATCCATCTAAGAGAGGGAAGGAGGGAAAGAAAGGTAGGAGCAGATCCTCAGTCGAATACTTTAGCAGTGACCACTTTCACTTTCTTAAAAATGGTATTTTTAATAATTAAAGGTTTTGATTTAGGCGAGATTGGGTTGGTCGGGTAGAACGTGTTTTGGTTGTGGATGAGGGAGAGCGATCGATGTTTCGGGTGAAAGCGGGAGTGAAAGGAAGTGGCCGGCTCACTTCTCTCCCAAGAATCGTCTCACCAACATCAACACCTGCCACCGACGCCCATCCACAGACCACATCCACCAGATTTAACTCCAGCTGCTGGAGACGACAACCGACAACGACTCCTGCCCCTGCTGCTGAGTGAGTATCCCATCTTTACTTATTTACATACAGCCACCCAATCACTTCACCCTCTTTAATATCTAAGACCAGGGGATACATATTAGGTCATGAATCTTTTACTTTGTCCTCTCTCATTTTCTCTCTCTCTCTCAAAGGGGCTCCCAATGTTATACATTTTACATGATTTAATACATTCAATATTGAATGTATGTGTCGCCCATTGGAAATTCTGGAGAGCAAGAGAGAGAGAGAAGAGAGAGAGAGAAAGTTCTATATAGACGCTCGGGGAAAGGAGATGACGCAAATTGGAAAATGGTTATATAGAGCATACTTGCATATGGAGAGTTACTATATATCATTCATATATATACATATATAGCCTTGCATATTAAACATCTTATGAAGAATCAAATCGACACAATTTCATATACAAAATTTGTTATCATTTGCATATGCATATATAGCTTCCTTTCAATAGCGTCTATAATTTATTTATTTTATCGCATTGCGTGCTATATTCTCCATCATATGCATTCGTGATTGGCCAGAGTGGAATTATTCCTGGTGTGGTTTAATCAACAGGTTTAGACCAAAACCAGTTATCATCGTTTATCTTATTAATGTGCCTTCTGTGCGTCAACTCTTATTGGTAAAATTCCCTAATCCTCCATCACTATCATCATGTCTACTATACGTACATACATACTTTCATGAAAGATTGCATGCAACATGATGCTTACATTTTATAGCTGCTCCTATTATGATTAAATTACTTGTTATGATCACATCACGCTATACATTTCCGAGCTTGTAAACGACTGTTATGGAATGGGTTGAATGTAAATCAAAAATTCAGCAGATTCCACAAATTGGATGCATTCCTTCCACCTCATTTTTCAGACGAAATGAATGAGGATAAAAAAAGAAATGTTTTTCTCAAAGCTCAAATTAAATGAGAGGAATCTTTTATCATTCTGTCAGCCCAGTTGAATAACACGTGTACGTTCTCTGGTAGAACATTTATAATAAAATGGAATCGTTGAAGTTGTATGAGAAAAGGCTGGTTCGTGGCAGGTGAAAAAACTCTTGAAATTGCTGTGCAGAACATTTCATTAGACTCACACCTCGTTTAGTTCCTATCTCCATTCTATAAACTTCTTGAGAATGAGGATTAAGTAAGAGAGTGGAGAATGGCTCAAATCTCTGCATGACATGACATTACCACACTTAATTCTCTCCAAAAGGGTAAATAATATAATTCAGACAAATACAGAAGAAATTCCCAGGCTGCTATTCTTTCTCGTTGTGCAAACAAAAATCTCCTTTCCCTCATAAATAAACTCCTTGGTGGCATTTTTTATGTCTTCCCCTGTCCTTTAATTTTTAATGAGACTTTTTCTTTCATATCATCAGCAAAAATTGGATTTAATATTTAACCAGATTTTTTTGAAGAATAAAATTTCTCGGATAATAATTATATGAGTAGAATATTCTTAAAAGAATCCTAGGCATGTGCACAAGTAGTAAGCCCCAAGACAAACAAACGGGGTTGTTATATAGTTAGTTTGTTGTTTGCGTAGAAAGATGAGCTTCTTTTTAGAGTAGATGAAATGATGTCATGTCACCTGTCCATTCCCAGTCGTGTCAGTCAGTCTACTGCTAGCTGAACAATTCGTCTCTCGTACACATTCATCTTGTGGAAAAGCTCCACTGAAAGCATCTCTTTCCAAGTAGAACATCATCATCATGATGCTAAAAGGAGGCAATTTTTTAGCCAAGAAGAAGAAGAAGGATAATGGATAATGCATTGGATGGATTTGGCAGTGATTTGCTCCATGGGAAATTACTCTCTCATGTTAAGACTCTTGCATTTTTTCTCTGTGGTAGTGGCAAAAAAGTGTTTTTCTCCAGAGATAACATCTCTTTGAGGCTCTCTGGAAGAGTGTCGTCTTATTTTTATTTGGTAGTTAGATAGGGGCTAGACATGCAAGTTTGAGATGGAGAAAGCAAGTGTTGGGAGTTATAGATTGGATGGATGGTTGCACTTTGTTACAAAATGGCTGGCAGAAGCAGGCGGGTGACTATATCGACCCTCACATGCGCCAACCTCCCCGATTTCACCCGGAATTTCACCCTCTCTCTCTCTCTCTTTCTCCCCCTCTCCCTCTCCGCCACATCTGACGCCTTTTAATTACTCCCTCATTCAACAATCAGCATTAAAGACTAAGCTCCCACTTTCCCTTAATTGCACCCTTTTCATAACTAATTTAGCAGCCATTCCAAGTCCTCCTTTGGCAAATAATCCACCATTCGTTCATCTAAATATATGCATACATCTCCTTTCTTAATTGGCTGTGGAACTTGGTATAGTTAGTTATGTATATATGGGAGACAGGTGTTGTTTGCCATTATATTTGCAAACTTGAGCTTTTGTTAGTTTTCTCACATAAAATATCTGTAAAAGTTCCCCTTTGCTTCTAACAGCTCATTTAGTCATTAAATCCCCATTCTTTGCAAGCTCTAACTCCATCCAAATAATTGTTGCTCGGGTGGGTCTCATGAGCATAAAAAGCTGTATAGTTACATAAATGCTCTGAATGAGGGAATTTCCTTGCTAAAGTGAGGAAGGAAGAAGGTATTGAAAGTTATTAGCGCAATAATAGTTCCAAACAATTTTCCCCACTTTGACATGGCAGTTATTGAAATGTAGGGCTAAATCACGGAAGGAATAAAATCCTTTTTTTTTTGTAAAATTCATGCAGAATGCTCCCCAAGGTACATTTCCCCCACAATCCCTTTCCTTTTTTTCTTTAAGCCATGGAGCCATTATCAGTTGTCTCTGGTGGCAGGCACATGCTATCATTATAGATGAGCAGAATTTTATTTTATGTGAAATGCAGTTTTACGACTTGAGAAAGACTGCAAATTATGGGTTTACTTAAAACACTTCACTCATAGAGAACGAACGACGGGGTTGGAATTTAGAGAGAAAAAAAGAATTGTCTTTTATTACCATTATATACCATCATCATTTTCATGTTCTGTTGGCACAAAACAAAGAGAGACCAACAAAATATAGCTAAATTGCATTTTAAAGAGAATTTTGGTCTAAAGACTTTAGGAAACTTGAGGCGCATCAAAGCATTAAAAGTAAATAAAATTTTGAGCAAGTTAAGTAATTTGGTAGTAATTGGGCTGCTCTGTATTCATTGGGTTGGTCACACAGCAGTTTTGAGAGCTGTAAATCTGAGTGCATTGCAACTGCTCCTGCTTTTATTCACCCATAAATTTAAGCTGGGAGAAATTTTATACTAGCTCTCTTAATAATTCCCATCATCCTTCGCTTTCCACCATTTCCTCAGCGTCTTGGAATTATTACAGGATTCACAGTATTTTACCCTCTCCACGGGTAGTAAGTACTATGATTGGGGTAAATGATGTGGTATGGTGAATAAGGGCAAGTCTTGCTCTCCCTTCATGTCCTCCGGATGTGTCTCAGATAGATGAGCAGGGATTTGAGGTGACACAAGAACAAAAGAGTCCATTAGTCAGAGATCCGCAAATCAAACATCCCCTGAAACTAGAACGCCATCACGACAGCACAAGACAGACAGAGCAATCAACGGAATTGCCTACGCTCAGAAAATCTCCTCAATTTACACCTTTACTTAACTAGCCAAAAAAGAGAAATGCCCGGATCGGATTTCGGGAGACATTCATTCCATTGATCCAACTTTCCCCTTACATAGTTAGTTCAATGTACATTCGTACTACTTTCTAAGGGACAAGGTGGATTTTGGAATTTCCCATTTTGTTTAACATGTATCTACCTATCTATTCAATATCGATTTTATTTGGGTTTCCTCCACCCACAGCCACCAGAGACCTTGGCTTGACAAATATATAGCACTCTGCGGTGGAAACGGAAGGGGCAAAGTTACCGCAATATGAAATATTATTACATGCAAAGCATATAGTGGAATACATCCATTGAACCCTTTAGTGCGGAAATGTGAGAATCTCTACGGAACTCACCCATTTAGCGTTTGATCTCTTTCGGCTTAAACTTTTCTCTAATTCTAAATTCCGATAAACAACCCCAATTTGGCCAACTATTCTCATTTTCCCCAGAATACAAAACTGTTTGTAAATTCTTGTCTCTGATATTTATTAGCTGATATATTATTGTTTATTTGTGTTAAACAATTACTGTTTACAAAAACTTTTTGGTTTTTTACACTAGTATTATTTATATTATTTATAATGCGGATATTACTAACCTAACCCAAACAAGGAAATTATTTAATAATAATTGCATTATGCAATAATAGAGTAAATGAGGACAGGGAATTAGTTGTACAGTTGTACAAAAGTTCTGCTAGTTTTGGCATTTCACGGGTGAGAATTAGCTGGGGACAAAAAAAGGTCATCAAAGAACGGACTTGCTTCTTCTTTTAATCTGGAGTGAGAAGTTTTGGGGGAACAGGCGTTAATGAGCAAGTGACTTCTTTCATTTCATTATCTTGGTAGTTGATAAGCCGTGATTAATTGAGAAATTGACAGTGGACAGTCCATTAATCCATCCAATCCTCTCAACCACTTGACACCAAATCAAAAGTCATCATCAACCAAACTTTTGTAACGTAGTTGCCTTCTTCTCCTCTAAAACTTATTAATAATTTCTAAGCAAAGTCATGACTGAGGAAATAGATTTCCTATATAGATGCCAGAAATTTCTATTCTTTGAGAGCAGTGAATAATTCAAAATTAATGAATAGCGTCAAGTAGATCAAAACTGATCCAAAAATATGGTATTTTTATATCTGAGACACTTGCTCCCTGGTCTGAGTTATTAGGGAATATAAATTTGGCTGAAAGAAATCAAAGGCTGAAGAAAACATTCAAAAGGCAGATCCTTTTGTGCGTTGGATTTGTTGGGATTGGATGGATTGTTTGGCTGGAGTTGGTTGCGTGCAGTAAAGAGTTTGTAAAAAGGGGCAGAAATTGCCACGAATATATCACATCAGTCATCTCTCTCTCAAACTCAAAGGAAGAAGAAAAGAAACCAGCCCACGAACGAAAGGTCCAACCAAAAATGAAATGTAAAGGCTTTTCATTTCAGATGGAATGTGATGGCAAAAAGTGTAAATTAATGGGCCTATTATTCCTTCCATTGTTGACTTGAGACTAATCTAAAAATATCAGAAAAAATAAGTAAGTCTCAGTTTTCCCAACAGGATCTGCGGCTTAACAGCAGAATCCGTCTTCCCATAACTAAACCAACCAACCAAAGATTTTCTCAAGACTCCTCCAGTCTCATCCTCATTCAACCAAATAGTAAAACCACCCAAAAATTTTACCCCATTCCATTTGCCTAAAGCCAAGTCCAAAAGAGAGCGACGAACTCTCCAGAAATTGACTAGGCTACATAGGGAACCACATTTATAATTTTTTTGAGAAATATTAATGTTTTCTGTGAGCTAATTGGTTCAGTCACATTCCGCCCCGAGGAAAAAAAGAACCAAGACTAATGAAGCCGAATGTAGATGGATATTATTACAATATTTGTACATGTTTATTTGGGAAGAACGTGGAGCTAATTTTTGCCTTTGATTTAACGAGGCTCTATTGGTTTGCCCCAGGTTGGCTTTGGCTGAGATGGTGGTCAGTCCGTGTCAGGAGCTTTGTTTATCAAAGAGTTTAGCGTCAACTTCCCCATTATTTTCTAAATTTATGGCTCATAGTTCTGCTCTTCTAATTGGATTGGACTCTATACTTATACATCTTATTCAATTCAACTTTTTTAATCATCCCTTGTTTATTTTGGAATCTGATTACCTCATTTGGCCAAACATTTACTAAAGAAAAGAAATTGCCGACAACTGCTGTATACTGAACATGAATTTAGACATTCATTCATTAATTTCATCCATGCATATGTAAATATGCCAAAAATGGATAGAGGATGACACCATTACTATATAAATTTAGTTTACTAAATATTGCAGTGGACGTTTTTTAAAATGCAAAAACTACAAAAAAAAGTTAATTGTGTGGATTGTTTGTATGCGAGATGAATAGGCTTAAATTTTTATAGTTCTCATATTATTATGGCTGAATGGCGTATAGAGTGGAGAATCGGTAATCGTTTGTCCATCACAGTTTAATTTTAAACATGATACAAACTTTTGTATAAATTGAGCGTGTAAGGCCAGTCTAGAAAAGTGTCAACTTTGTAGGACGCCTAATTACAAATTTAGTTTGTTCCCATGCATGTCACACAGAGAGGTGCAATAAAATAAACTGTTGAGTGTGGAGATATAAAGTAAGTAAGTAACGTGGTGGCATGTTGAGTTAGTGAGTAACTTGGTGTTGGTTGATTTGTATCACAGATTATGTAATGGAGTGAGCTGAGTGATGTTTTTCTACCTGATACTCATCTAATGACTTTTACCTTTACTTCCCTTCACAACCAAAGCTAAAGTGAGTAAACTAAATCCAATACATTTTCTTCACCTTCCAGAGAGTTGTGGTTGTTGTCGGTTAACATACGTACAAGGAATCCAATTGAATAATATATAAAAGTCAGTCAGTTAGGGAATGGCATTATTCCCTTTGGAACTCTGAAAGATCCGCTTTTATCTACTCGTATTTTACTTTTTATAGTTCCATCCTAAAGCTTAGTGTTTGGTACTTGGCCAGAGGGAATCCCTCCAGCACATTATATTATTATTATGATATATAATGTGGCTAAGAACTGGCATAATATGCATTACTGTTACTATTATTGTTATTTTGTCTTAGCTGCTCATGACTTCTTAAAACTGTATTATAATCCAACATGAATTCTTAAAAAAGTTAGTGAGTTGTGTACGACGGCTTTAAATTTTTCAAGTGCGGTGCATTTATGCATCCAAAATGTTTTAGTCATCCATGCTAACTAACCAACTTTTTTTCTCTCCTATTGTCTCAGTTGTCGGCGACTTGGATTAAATGTGAGATTATTACAATTTTGCTTGTGAATTCCAGGTTTAGTTGAAGGTGTAGTAAATCTCTGGGATAGAAATTAGCATGATTTACGGATTTCTCTCCTCTCCCACAAACTTAACAGGATTGGATGTTGTAGTACGTGAAGGAAGTCATTAGAGTTGGCCAATTTGTCTCCTTCGTTTTCAGCTCACTCACCAGCCAGGGAGCATTACCATTACCTTACCTACCTTATGTTATGCGGGAGATAAATAGGGACATTAATCTTCAGTCTTCTTGCTACAAAAGGAAGAGAGAACAAGCAAAGCAAAGTAAGTAACAGAGAGATTTCACAGAAGAAAAGATCTCTTGGTTTGTAGTAGTTGGCAACTTTTCTTTGAGATGTGGTTCATCATTTTGGTTAGAGCATGGATTGGTTTTGGCATTGCATTGAAGTGATGCATGAACGCGATAAGCCTTCTGAGCTGAGAAGGATGACAAGCAAGACAAGACAAGGTATATCATCTCATCATCATCATCATCCCCATAAAACCTTTAAAGTAAAGCATGAAATGATGAGTCACGTCACGTGACAATCAATGAACTCAAAAAAAAATGCTCTGGAATTCCCGTCTCACTTGCCGGTGGTTTGTTTAGTTTGGTTTAGTTGTTGGTGTACTCGTAGATTTCCTTACAAGATTCGTGGGTGGGTGGTATTTAAAATCTGTTCATTAGGGAATTGAAAAGAAATCTGCTGGAGATTTTCAGGAAATTTGCGCATCTATAAATGTGCATAATAATTTTATTGTATTCATGTCTTTTCTGCTTGAGCGAGGGATGAAATGACGTTTTGTTTCATGTAATTTTGGTACTGATTTGGAACTTGTGTTTGTTGGACTAGTCCATTAAGGCTGAGCAGAGGAAGACAGGTAACTCGTTGTAAAGTGGATCCATAGTGCACTTTTTGTAGCAAGTCGTGATTCGTGTAAAAAATAGGATTAGAAATTTGAAATGCTCATCAGCATGACTGTGTAGAGAGAGGCCCAATTGTTCTTCTTCTTCTAAAGAAACTCTTTGGACTGAGACTGCCAGCACTCAGTCACACCTCCCACCTCAACCCTTTCGCATCACATTCCAAAGCTCCAACCAACACACCTCATCATCATCATAAAATATTCAATCAAATCACTCACTCAATCCCCAACAACCAGACAACACGAGCTTTTTGGTCGAGTTGGTAGACATACACATGGCTCTTGAAAGGGAAAGTGAAAGAAAGTCATTTCCAAATTACAATCCACCGGAGCAACAAGAAATAATCATATTATCCCTAGTGTTTGGTTTTTGATTTTATCAGGCTGTCATTCAGTTAGTAGAGAAAGTAGAAAGTCTCAGAGGTGTATATATACATTATGTATGTATATGGTTTGTTTGACTACGTATTTTATCTTTATGTGGGGGCCCTGGGGAAGGGTAAACATGTCAGATGTCCATTTGTCACCTGGTTGTTCTGGTTTGTTTGTTGACACCTTTGGTAGTTGCTTGCGTGGTCGATTTCCCGTGTTCCTCAGACCCTGGTACGTGGTGGAGTTTTTGGAAGGAACGGAGCAAACTCGTGAAGAAGAAAGTGCTCCCACCCAGGAAAGGATTCCCTCCGTTCTCCGCTGCCCTATCCCATCAGTCCCGAGACGGAGGAGCCAAGACCAAGAACACCAAGAACACTCGTACTCGTAGTCTACCCTGTATTCCGGGCTACTGTCAAAACTACCAGAGGTGAACTCTCACCTGATCAGAAGCTCGTTTTACAAGGTATTTTACTGGTAATGAGCTAACTCGTCACTTTCTCCCAACTTCCAACCACAACAATCCGGAGAAATCTCTCAAATCTCTCTCTTCCCAACAACCCCTGGGGTCAGTTGAAGCATTTGGGGTAAGTAACTGTAATCTGGGGATATCATCCAACACAGGTCTCACATTACATTCTTCTCCATTGGGGATTATGCTTCTAATTCAATCTCTCTTTCTCTTGCAGAGTTTGGGAAAGATTTCCCACACCACCACCACAAAAGAGAAGGAATAAGAGGGAACTATATAAATCGATGGGAGAAAGCCAAAAACTCAACTTTGCCCCGTCTTCTTAATTGAGTGGTCACTCCACTTTAATTTACTACCCTTTTGTACAAGGAGAAAGCAGCCAAGTAAAAAAAAAAGCAACAAGCACTCAGTCACTTTATTAATGGACAATTATGAAGTCGTAACAGTAAAAAAAGAAAGAAAAAAGTAGTGAACTCTCAATAATAATAATAATAATCAAATATACAACATTATGGGGACACAACACGATATCTCATCCTTGTCGAAAGACGGAATTATGTTTGGGAGAAAGTGAACGAGCCACCTGGAGCTGAGTCCATTTCCCTCCTGCCAATTTTATGATTATTATGACTGACCCCCTAAGGATTCGTTACACGTGGCCAATTCACCCGAAACTACCCGCATTTCCTTCCCCGAGAAAGAAAGAAAAGAAGAATGGCGAAATCTCTGCTGATGATTGATGAGCTTGTCAATTCCAAAAACTTCTGGCAAAAATAAATTCCTCCTTTCCCCCATTATCGCCCACAACTACTGGCGAAAGCACTGTAATGCCTAGGACTAAAAGGAAACTTTTTTTAGGATTCCACTACACCACTCAACTCAATCAGCGTCACTACCCTTCTTTCCCTCTTAGTATTTGCTCATTTTGATAGGGTTAGAGGATTCAACAAGCAAGTGGAATTAGAGAAAGAAGAGACTACAACATTTATTCAATATCTTTGGCTGTAATCTAATCTATAGAGAATTAGCAAGACACTATTACTAAATTCTATAGACCGCACAACTCCATTCCATTGATCCTCCCACTCCATCAAGATAAAAAAGAATTCATGTTTTAAATCCTAAGCTGACGACTTGTAACTATTTGTTCTTGTCAAATTTAGTTTTTGAGAGAGATTACAAAAATGTTCTCAAAAAGAGATGGGCATATTATGTCAAGTAATTTAAAAGTCCAATTTGTTGCATTAAATAGCAATTCTCATTATTTCTGTCACCCACACTCTCCCCAAAGAGAGCTAAAGATAATTGTGTCCCATTCTCTTATGCCGGATTTATTTATGTCTTTTTAACTTTGTCCGAGATGGCTTTTTAAGTATTTTTGTTAAGCTCTGCTTCTCCAACAAACAATTCCAAAGATAGTGTTGCGAAAAGAGTCCCAATTAATTTGCTGATGATGCCATAGTCTGCTGCCATGTAATGTCTGGGAATGGAATGTTGGTAAGAATTCATTCATGGCTGGCGTGTCATTAGATTTTTTGTGGAGGACAAAAGGCTTTAGAAAGATGTTTCTTTTTCTCATCTAAGAAGGGGAGATGTTGCAAGTCATTCCATTAAATAGAGGAAACAGAAGCCAAAGAATATTTCTCAAAGAAGCCACAATTCAAAGCAAAGCATATTTAAATTTTTGGTCAGAGATTTTCAAGAAGAGGAAGTCACCAACCTCGGCCAGTCAAACTAAACCACAACACAACATTTGAATAGTAATTTCTCCACAAACTTCTCATAATAATATCATCAACTATTCACATTTAAAAATTATTAAAGGCTGCACGTCAACATCTTTTGCCAAATGAAATCAGATCCCATCCATAGCCAACTGCGATTAAAAAATAACTCGTAAAGATAACTCGTATTGTGCTACACCACACAAAAGAGAAGGATGCAATAATATAAAAATGACAGCACCATTCAATGAATGACATTGGTAGTTAGTTAATCGGAATTTTTAGTATTTACACCATCTGCACCAACAATTTTCAAGGATGTGCTTGGATGATTTTTTTGCTTAAAAAATTTCTATTTATTTTTATTAAGACATATTTCTTCTGATGCTACTATATAAAAAAGAGTAGCAATATTTATTTATTTACCAATTTATTAATTTATAGACTCTTTATGCCCTTTTGAAATCATATATTGTTCATAAAAATCATCGTAAATCATTGTTCAACCGACAATAACCACAATTTATGCACCTAATGATATGCAAATCAGTAGCCCTATAATATAAAATAACAATCAAACTGACTACAACATAAGTACATAAATATTCTTACGAATTGAGAACCAGTCCTTTCTTTTCACTACTGTTTTACGTTGAACTCTACACATATAAATAGCTGTCAAAATTAATAAGTTTTATTGCTCTTCTGCTAAAGCTTCACACGGAGATAGAACAATAGAGTGCTGAAGTATCCTGCTAAGATGGAAAATAATATTTGCAGTTGATTAAAGGCAGCAAAATAAAAATTGATGACAAAACATTATGCAATTAGAAAAGCAAGTAATCAGTCTCATCTTTTCATCACCTTGTCACGTTGTCACTACCGATTTACTAATCCAGAATCAACAAGAGTTGTACATTAGCGAAATAACATTGATTACACATTTATACTTGGAGTTGTACCAAGGCACATGCAAATGATATATTACCCAGCAATAAATCCTTTAGATAATCTGTTGACATCCAATCTACTCTCTGAGAAAGTAATTCATTACCCTTAAATAGTCAGAGTAATAAATATTATGACAATTATTATGACCGATCACTTTTTCTTATTTATGCAACATGTAATCATTATTTAGTAGAAAGGTTATGCACTTTTTGAGATTTTTGACAGCATACAAACACAACATGCATGGACGTTATTATATACACATTACTTTTTCCAAAGAATATATAAAAGTGGATCAGGAACAAAGAATGGCAGTTGGTGACTTGGTTGACCTCTAGATGATCATCGATCATTAGATTTGGACAGCCGACTCTTTTGAAAATTTCAGTGGAAAAATAAGAATCATTAATTCTGGTGTAAATGACAGCTTTAACTTTCCATTTTTCAGAAAATCTTTGAATCCAAATTTAAAAACACCTTCAAGTCATCTATAGCATATCATATGTAATGTAAGTTATACTAATAACATAACAACAAGGCCACGGGCGGGTTGGATCACTTGGATCTTGCCCAAAAATCTCGGAAATGTCAAATTACACAAAAGAGTCTTAGTCAGCAATTTCGATTTGAAAAGTTTTGTAAAAATTGAAATAACAAAAGAAAGAAAACAAATTTTGTATGGGCTAGAGTTTGCTTACCTGAGCATAATATTTATTTGGTAAGTTGACTGAGGCGATTTTATATAGAGATTCTCAAAATGGATGATCCTGGTTTGATCATTAGTTGCACAAACTTATGTAGTTTTACACATCTTATTTAGTGTAAGGATATCACATTACATTTAAATTAAATAAAATTAGCAACTAACTAACAAACACAAAATGTTCTTAATATGAATCCTACAAAATTAGTACTGAAGCAAAGGATAAAACTTTAATAAGTTGAAAATAGAAGTGGAAAATTCAAGTTATTTGGGGAATCATTTTGTTCCATACTTGGGAACTTTATGTCAATCAACCTGTCAATCAAATTGGCCATCTTGTTCTCTTTTACTTGCTTTTGGATGGAATTCCAATTTCGATTTTTCAAATTCAATCTTCTCAAATTTCATCTCATTTTCAGTACCAGCTTTCATAATTAAACCAAACTAAATACACTTCTTTCAGCTAAAACGAAGGGTAAACTAGAGACCCCAAAACTATTTAGTTAATATATATGTATAACATATATGGACCACCATATTTAATAATTATAGCAGTGCAAAAGCTTTTCTGGTTTAGCAATAGTTTGGGATGAGATGGGTGACAGACAGACGCAGACGGACATGTCAATCATTTTCCTTTGGGTCATTTATCATCCGCACATGTATGAAATGGATCTTTCCATCCTTATAAAACAACTGGGGAGAAATAAGAATTGTATAATTAGATCAATTGAATACTTATTTAATCATCTCCTGTGTGTGTATATTGACTGTAGGATGTATAAGGTTTATAATCTATAAGCTGTTGGGAAAATTATTAGAATTTTAAAGTGAATACAAAATAAATTATAGATATACATTTTGAATCTTATTTTAATCGGCTTATATATTTTAATGTTCATAAACGATAGATTCGTTTGCGAATTATTCACATGATTATTGCATGAGAGCGAAAATTTTAGGAGTTCAACATCTAGAATTGCATATTTGAGACATTCGAAGTTTGTGTCAAAAGAGAGACGAGATTTGTGATGAAAGGGTTTAGGGAGCCGTCTGTGGCTGGTTTTGCGATTCAACCCTTTGTTGGCGTTGCCAGCAGAGTTCGTCCACAACTTTGCGCCCGTCTCCTCGGGAATCTCGGGATCTTGCTTTCTTTTCTTGGGGAACAAAGACATCTCTGTTTTCATGCTCTGCTATTTACTGGGTTGATAAATCGTTTGGTTGGTGACAATGAAACCACCTCACCATAAATCACTCTCCTCTCAGCCCCGTCTAAATTAGTCAAATTACATGTTTATTTTCTCATCATCGTGATCACATCCACAAACTTCTTGCAATTGTTTCTAAATTAACTATCTAAGATGGGCTGATATTCAATTCCATGAAAGCGTGAATATTATTATTATTACACAATTCAATCTCGCTCTTTTTAGGGATATATAATGAAGCTAGGCAGAAAAAAAATGTTATGCAACCAAAAAAATTGTCGTGAATTACAATCATGATTTTTGATGGCTTGGTTTTAAGAAAAGTGTCAACTACAGCCTTGATTTTATTATTGTGTAAAATATTGTTTCAAGCAATTTAGTAAAAGGATAAAAAATATTCCTTCTGTTGTGAGACTTTGATGAAAACGGAAATTATCACTTTCTTTCTTGCAAACAACAATGTTATTTATTCTATTTGAGCATTTTCAATAGCCACCATCAACAAAAGGAATAAAAAGAAAGAATATGCAAGTGTAAAGTAACAACTCATTTATTTGCTTGTAATTGAGAAATGACAGAAGCTATAGTGTGGGCAAAGCATACAGCCTCTATGCAATTCTTATTGCTGGCTTTGATCGAGTATGAGGAATTTTGACGAAAGTACTCGCCGGTGTAAAGCCAGTTCGGCTGATCAAAAAATTTGACAAAACTTTAAAAATTGACCACACCCACTTTCAAAATTTATCGCTATCTTGATATTAAGTTTAAATTAGGTTTCATACATGTGAAATATGCAAGTAATTTACAAATTACTGCTTTGTTGCTGTAGGCAGACGGATCTTTTACTTTGGGGACATTAATAAATTTTGGGGAATTTTTCGAAATATTTTTTTTCCTATTTATAGTGTTTTTTTCATAATTTAGTAATTATTAGAAAATTTTCGAAATGAAAATAGGGAGTGAACAGTCCCAAATAACTAATCTCTCCTGTGTAATAAATGCCTAATTCTGTCACCGCATGAATTGTCTCTCATCCATCAAAAAA